>OMLM01020386.1:27797-62817 GCA_900302695.1 Helostoma temminkii | reverse complement strand
TGCATTTATTTAAGTTAATTATTTCTCTTCATTCAAAGTTGAATTTCTGCAGTATCTATAAAACAGGGAACAGTTAGAAGCGCTGTACAGTCTGACAACAAAACTAGGAAGCGCAGCTGAGTACACTGTGTATATATGTACATACTGTACACACACTGATGTAGGTATATACAAAAATATACACTTATACATGTGTGACCCTTCCTGCCATATAACCCACCTCATAATTTTAACCTCAGTCATTCACATTCTTCTTACAAAACATTATTAATCCATTAGTTCATGTCTCCCTCTATTCTTTTCATCTTTAACACGTGTCGTTACTGGTTTATGACACCTTTACAGTATATTATGTGTCTTATGTGCAGGTTAAGTCTCTCTTATGCCCCGGCTCAGTCCTGACTTGGATGTCTCAGCAGTTTCACATATCAGAATGGGCCTCTCCTCTGTTAAGGGGGGATTTGAGGTGGGCTGAGAGGGGAAGTGTCCATCCCCTGGCACAAAACATGACAACGCTTCTATCCGTTTTAAAGAAAAGCTAAGTGAAGACTGTTTCACTTTTACACCACCTGCTGTTAAACTCCTTTGAATAAAATGTTGATTGTTTCCCTCTATAACACAGTGAGTATGATTGAACTCCTACTGGCTCAGAGGTGAAGACGCTCTTGCTCACTGACTGATGTTCAGTTATGCACTTTCTTTAAAGGCTAAAAATGACGCCTCCTCTTCTCCTTAAATGATGCTCCTAGCTGTTTGGTTCAGGTTAACAACATTTAAATCCATTACACAAATTAAGGTTGTCAAAGAAATTCTAAGACAGGAGTCAGGAAGCAATTAAATAAATCCCCATGGTCCCTGGTCCATAAATCTGACACCAGATCAACAAGCAAGAGCAATCCTCCCTCAGGCTTGGACTTGAAAGAAAGAACAACGAGATACACAGAACACTGTAGGCAAACGTTCACCCAACAAATAACAAGTTCTCTGCCACTTTCTGTAACATCTCCATTTCCTCGTACAGAAAAAAGGAAGGAACTTTGGCACATTGTATTAAAGATGTAAACATTTAATCACCCAATCAAAAAGAGGCACTGAACTACTTAATTATTACAGTCGTTTTCTCCGGATACAACTTAAAAACAATAGAAAATAAAATAGCAAATGGTTCATCTTTGCGAGAATAAGACGAGTTAAAAAAAGAAAAGACTTTAAACAAGATATCTGAACAGCTGTAGCAGATAGTTTTGCCACTCGTCACTCAGGTGTGTGCAGTTTGGTTCTCATGCCTGTTGTAAGGTGTAAATGGAGTCCATTGCTTGGTCAGGTTAGCAGGGCTGATTTAAGAGTTTATATGCTAATAAAAAAACAAAAACCCAAAGACAAATAAAATATGAATATGAAAAAAGTCTTCTCTTTCCCAGTTCTCCTGTTGTTGGAAGACGTGTAGCAATAGGGGGCGCTATAGGCTACTAAACCATCAGTATCTCAGCCTCACAGACAAAATGATAAACATTAGCTCCCAAAGCCCGGGAACAGAGAAAGTGAGTGTTAAGAGTTCTATTAAGCTTCATTAAACAGCTGGTTAGGGTGACCGTTAGAATCAAATGAATATAAGAGGAAACGCATTTCTACAGGTAAACAGACTTTACATGTCCCTAAATCTACTGCCAAACCGTGGGGGACAAAGCAGCCTACGTTAGACCAGATGCTTTGAGAATGAAGGCCTCCTAATTTGAGGTCTGCAACTGTGTGGCAATGAAGAGCTCGAACATTTAATGACAAAAATTAACACTTGAAAACTGCTGGATGTTGGAATAACAACAAATTAGGAAGCTGCAACATCTGGGTACGTTTCCCTTTAACACATTTCGGCATAAACCTTTAACATTTTACTGGAAAGTTAAGGAATATATTATTCCAATTTATCCCAGATCTCCCAGCAGCTGTCAGACCTGCCCAGTGAATGGTTTTCATATTTACACTCCTCAGGCTCAAACAGCTGTTGGGCTGCAATTTCAGATTTAGCTGAAAACTGTTTATCCAAAGCACCCCATGTGTGAAAACATGGCATCATTCCTGCAACAAATACTGGGTATGTGTGCACTGCAGCTTGGAGCAGGCTCTGGGTAAATTATGCGACTCAGGAGGGTGTGATTCATAAAAATGAAATGTGTCGGTTGTAACCTTTGTTTAGTGTCATGTGCTCCTCCAAGTCTGTAATGTGACTGCAGACACGTTTGGATGCATAAATGTGGATAATAAATAAACATTTGTCAGAAAATAAGACACAAGAGAAAAATGTTTCATGTTCATTTACAGTTTTCCAAACAAAATTGGCATTTTTTTTCCAGTATTTAACAGTAAATCCACTTCCCGATGAACATAATATCTAAGTGAAATCCTAAATCAGATTTTGGCCCATGATTCTGGTCACCAAGATAACAAACTTTCCTCTAACCTAGACTCCTGCTTGGGTAAGTCATTCCGGCCTCACACCCGTGGGTCCTTTGCATCGCAGCACAATGCATCCACCCATCAAGTCACAGGATAGGCTTCTCAACTCTATTCCACCTTCTCCACTTCGCTCACTCTGCTACAGATGCATGAACATATAAGACAAGGCAAACGTCAGGTACAAGGAACAAAATGGCAGAAAACAAGAAATGGATAAGAAAAAAAAAAAACAACACAGCAAATTTGACCTGCTGTCTTTATGATCAACTCAGTAAAATAAACCCAAAAAAATAGTAATATTATAAAGCAGGGAGAGAAATACCGAGAATATCCGATATTAAAAACACGTGCTGCGACTAGAGTAAACTATGAAAGAGGAGACTGTTTTTGGCTAATTCTTCTTTACTGTAGATCTGTTTAAAAATTGTTTGTGTTGATGTTGTTGACTTGAAGCTGCCAAGTGATGAATCGCTCTGGATTAATTCATAACAATTTTCCCCGAACTCCTTCATAATCATTATTCATCAGTGACTAACAGTACAGAAAAATCACAGCAGTGAAGATGATGTGATGATTAAGCACAGGAGAGACTAGTGTTGCAAAAGAGCAAAAAAAAAAAAAAAAAAGAGCATCAGATACATATGCTGTAAATGGTTTCAGTAACACTAGTAGGTAATGAGAAACTAAGAAGCAGCACGGTGCTGATTGGTCGCTCTGAACAGAAACGCTCGCCTAAAAATAAACAACAAAAGTGTTAATATTTATAAGCTTTTGCGTCAGCACAAACTGAGCAGTTCTGCCTGTGCAATCAGAAAAAAAATCTGCTCACCTCCGGCGGAAAACAGAGCGAGGACAAACAGTAAAACCTTGTTTCTGAACAGATGGTTCGTCTAACAGTCACAATGAAGGAAAAAAAAAATTATAATGCTAATGTAAAACACTACTGACTGAGGGGCGATACATGCAGCTAGGAGGAGCTTTTGAGAACACACATGCACGTCGTACAGTTTTAACTACAGTCATTACTTTGGAAGCCGTTTTCTTTCTGCAGGACATCTGTTCTCAAGCCGGAATAAACAACAAAAAGAGTTAACTATGATAAATTAAAAAAAAAAAAAACTTTATCACAGGCCTTCATTATTAGAAGCTCGGGCATACTGTACGTACACGGATGATTTTCCTTCTTCAACTAAGCTAATATAAATCATCATGGAGGTGTTTTTAGAAGTGTTACTGTGATCCATTTGCAGCCAGCTCCTTCCGTCTCCAGAGAAGACAATATTAATTCAGTTTAGACATGACAGAAAGCTCCCTGCAACGGTAAAGGACATTATCTGCGCAGGACAAGTAAGATGTATAAACTGAACTGCTTCACAGGGAGAACTTAGATGACAGCCCAGTATGTAAAACAAAAACTCATTCAGTTGCTCCTCTGGTAATCCTACAACAACCATTTGAAATTTGGTTCCATGTTTTGACAAAAATAAACAAAAGAAAATGGTCAGAGAGACATAAAGGTAGAGGTGAAGATGATGTAGCAGCCAGTGCTACAAACAGTAAATCCTCGAGGTGGGCTTGAAGACACTTTCCAGTTTCAGGAACTGCAGGTCTGGCTGAACTGGTGCCACGTCCCATCAGAAGAATTCATTTCCATCTCCGAGACCCAATGTGAACGGGTCACGCTGCATTTTTCTTTGCACTGTTGATCCTGTAGACCAGTAAGAGCTATCGAGAGGAAAAGCTCCAAGGACCGGAGTCCGTTTCCTCCCTCACAACACTCGACAGCCAAACAAAAAACCCAACCTGAAGGTCACAGGCTCTAGCTCGGTGCGGAAACCCAACCAAGAGGTGCAACAACACCCAAAATCAGATTCTTTCAAGAACAACAACAAAAACAAAAGCTCCTGTGAACCCTTCTTGCGGGAAATAAAAAATATTAATAAAATAAAATAGTTACAAAGTAAAAGTGTCAAGAGTTCTATTTCACCAGCACTGAAAACCGTCGAAGAACAAAAAGGATTCACTTGTCATCTTGCCTCCAGAACCATCAATGAAAAAAAAACACTGAGGTATGTAGTTTGAATGGAGAGCCTCATCGTTGCTTTCATCCTCCTCCTCCTCCTTATCATCATCTATCCAACACAGTCAGATTCCTGTTTACTCCACTATGGTCTACAAGCCCCTCTCCCCATGGGTGTGGCTCTTTTTTTTTGGGTGGGTGAGATGGGGGGAGAGGGGTGTAGACTTCTCTGTCTGCCCCTCTGAGAAGGAGGAGCACGAAGGATCCACTAATCCATCAAGTTTGTTGTTCTCCTTGATCTTAACGTATCCGTGTCTCAGAGTCTGTTGGTGTCTCTATCCAATATCCACCTCTTCCTGGGATCTGTAGCGTCCCCTATGATTGTAGATTCAGTGTGAACTTCCACTGCTGGCTGAGGCTGGGGTTGCACACCTCCACGGTGAGTCCACCCATCCTGGCACTGTGGCTGTCCAGACAGAGGTTGCTGCCCACGTGACGAAGCTTCGAGTTGGACTCAATCTGCTCCCATTTCTGTGAAGGACAAAAAGAAAAAAGATGCAATAACACAAATAAAACATGTACAGTGCAGAATGTTGCGAAAAAAAGCCGTGTTGGTACCTGTCTGCTGTCATTCTCTCGACAGCCTTGTAGTCTGATGAGAGAGCCGGCTGTTCTGTCCACCACCGTCAGACACAAGTCCATGTGTTTAACTGATTTATCCTTGGTCAGGGCCCATTCCTTTTAAAAAATATTATAGTATGAATGAATCCACACTTTTGTGTGTCCCCGAACGCATCACACAACAGCTGCGGCTAAGAGAGCTCTTCTATATGCACCTGATGTTACTATCAAAATAAAGTAAAGAGATGTGACAGGACATATTAAGAAAGAAATATCTTTTTTCCTTCATATTGTGATCATCAGAAAACTGTTATTAATGTGCAGAAGACACCACAGCGAAAGTCGCGGCAGAAGGTGGACGCATACAGACGTGGACAAAATTGTTAAACACAGAAAAACTCACAATGGTCACTGAAATAAAGTGACACTGACAAAAGTAACAATAAATAAAATTTTAAAAATGCTGAAAACGAACTAATGAAATCAGACATTGCTCTTGAATTGTGGTTCAACAGAAGCATTAAAAAAAAAAAAAACTAATGAAACTGGTCTGGAAAAAAATGATGGTACCCTTAATATTTTGTTGCGCAACCTTTTGAGGCAATCACTGCAATCAAGCAATTTCTGTAACTCTGAGTGAGACTTCTGTATCTGTCGACAGGTATTTTGGTCCACTCCTTGTGACCACACTAGTCCAGCTGTCTCAGGTTTGAAGGGTGCCTTCTCCAGACTGCATGTTTCAGCTGTTCCCACATATGTTCAATAGGATTTGGATCAGGGCTCATAGAGGACCACGTCAGAATAGTCCAATGTTTTGTTCTTAGACATTCTTGGTGTTTTTAGTTTTTGGGTCATTATCTTGTTGTAGGACCCATGACGTGCAACAAGCTTTCTGACACTGGGTAGCACTACTCCATAGTATTCTGTAGTATATAGTATTCTAGTATCCATAGTCTTGAGATTTCATTGTACCCTGTACTGATTCAAGACACATTGTGCCAGATGCAGCAAAGCAGCATCAGAACATAACCGAGCCTCCTCCATGCTTCACAGTAGGTAAAGTGTTCTTTTAATTGTATGCTCCATGTTTGCGTCTGTAAACATAGAGCTGAAGTGACTTGCCAAAAAGTTCCAGTTTTGTCTCATCTGTCCAAAGGACATTGTCCCAGAAGCTTTATGGCTTGTCAGAAAGCATTTGGGCATTTTTTATGATTTGCTTTCAACCTCCTCAGTCGGCTTCCATTAAGTCCACTTTGGCTCAGTGACGGATAGTGCGATCTGACACTGATGTACCTTGACCTTGGAGTTCACCTCTCTTTGCAAGTTGTTCTGGGCTATTTAGTTACTATTCACATTATCCGTCTCTTCAATTTGTCATCAACTTTCCTCTTGCGGACACATCCAGAGAGGTTGCCTACAGTCCTCTGGACTCTAACCGTCTGAATATGTGCAACTGTAGTCACAGGATCATCTGGCTGCTTGGAGATGGTCTTACAGTCTTTACCTTTAACCCTTTAAGGCCAATGGTATCACATTTGATACACAAAAATCTTTTGATTAAATAATTATCATAAACTTCTGATGTATCAAATGTAATACATCAAAAATCTTACATTAAGAAATAGTATCTTAAAACTTTTATTTATGTTTTTTTTCAACAAAGTGTGCAATACACACTCCAGTTAAAAAAAATAGGATGTTGTGGCTATCATTTGTTGGACTGGGCTTTAAAGGGTTAACATGTTTGTCTATAACTGTCTTTCTAATCTCCTGAGACAACTCTCTCAATAGCTTTCTGTGATCCATGTTCAGTGTGGTACACACCATGATACCAAACAGCACAGTGACTACTTGTCACTTTAAATAGACAGACTGGCTACCATCATTTTTGTCTAAGGCAGTTTCAATAATCTGTTTTTTAAAATGCTTCTGATGATTCACAATTTAAAAGCAATGTCTGATTTTCATTAGTTTATTTTCAATAAATATTTATTTATTATTACTTTTGTCAGTTTCACCTTATTTCAGTGATCATTGTGAGTTTTTCTTTCTTTAACAGAAGGGTGCCAACAATTTTGTTGACGTCTGTATGCAATTACACCGAATGTCTTTGTCTGCCAAAGATGATCAAATTAGAGTTAAAATACTGAATATTAAAAATTTTGGTATTGACAATAAAAAATAACTTAAGTGTCAAGTATTGCAATATTACAAAATGATGAGGGTTTTACCAGACAGTTTTCCTATCATACACAAGAGCAAAACACCTGTCATCCTATTTCTGGATTAATCCATTTGAGAAACTGGAGGTGGAAACAATCTCATACACACAAACCCTCCACAGTCAAAGTGCTCCACAAAACTTACAAATCCTCTGAGGCCAATATTAGGATTTTCAGATTTTCTATAAGTGATGCTTCAGCGTGCATGTTAAGTTTGCAGCAGAGCTAACATACAGGCTACATAACTGTAACTGCAAAGTTAATGAACCTGCTCTTTATTTAAATTACTGTAGGTTAAGGATATTACATTTGACAATTTAATCATATTTCATCAGGAAAAAATATGCCCAAACCAATGGCTGAGATTTTATTATATGAGTAGGAGTATGAGTGCCAGTACACTGCCTTCCTCTTGAGCTGTTACACGTTGTTGGTGTATCTCATTTAATAAAAGGCCTTTTTACTTTTTAGTTTCTGGATTTGGATTTTTCTTCCTACAACCCACCCATGGATGTTTATCTTTTCATTAGTAATCATGATTTTTGCTCCTCCAAGAGCACCAGTGGTTGTGAGGGATGCCAGACATGCTCCTGTTTTCAATCATTCTTGTTCAACTGGCCTTTATTTGAAATTTTTTTAGTAATTATAGTCATCCTGAAAAAAAAAATCTACTCTGCTTGTTTCACTCCACCTTAAATAATCATTTAACATAAGTGAGGGCACTCTACTGAGTGTCCAGTGTGTTGAGATATCATGTAACCGTACGCCGTCCTACTCCTGTTTGCAAACCTCATCCGATAATGTGGCTCTCTGCCATGTCAACACACCAATTAAATCACACGGTCAAGTAAACGTATACGCTGATCAGACTAATGACGTGCTTCCTTTGCTACTTCTAGTCCGTCACATTTATGGATTGTGATTGACAGATTTCTGACACGATCTTCCACTGCTAATTTTCCATGCCCACTGTGCTCTCCTCTCATCACAAGTGCCACCAGCTGCCACCCAGGTGTTTCTAGAGCAAGGATTTCACAAGCTGACCTGTGTGTGTCGTCGTGGTAACACTACCTGGTTTCCCCCGGCGTTGTGGCATTCATAGACGCCCACCACGCCGTCAGCAAAATGACCCAGGGTGTCGAGACAGTTTCCTCCCTGTTGCAGGGCTCCAAAAGCTATGTCCTGGTGATCTGGGACCCTAAACACAAACACAGTAATGTTAATTCCAAATTTACTATCACCCTGGTATCATCTGGATAGAGGTTTTACTATTTATCATGTTTTTAATAATTTCACCGAGGAATAGCACAGTCCGGTCTTTAAGCTATTATATCTGCAATTATTATAATTTGGATCTTTAATCTCATTTAGGCAAGTGATAAATTGCAAACCTGACACCATGTAATAATGTGGTTGAATCATAATTGCTGGTAATAGTCAGTCATTATTGTCACTACAGCTTATTAAAGACTAAAAGTATAATAGAGCCAAACACACAGGAGATTATAATGTTGTACTGCTGCTGCTGGCAGACCCGAGGTCCCTTACAAAGCTCTGCTTTATGTTTCTAAATGTAATTTATGTCTCATTATATAATATTGCATATCACAGCCTGAACAAAATGATCTCGTTTCCTTACCTCAGCTCAGGGTAGACGTTCTCCAGGTACCATTTGAATGGCTTACAACCTAATCTCTTCTTCATCTCCAAACGACTCTGGATACTGAGAAAGAAAGAAACCAAGGGAATAAAAGTGTTGATCGTCTGTGGTGTCCAAATACACATGCAGTTTGATTTACTGTAGCTAGAAATAGGTACAGCCCTGCTGAGGCATTCTGTCAGAGCTGGGGTGGGGCACGTCTGAGGTTGAACCCACAAGGGAACTTAATGGTCTGGTACCAGACGGAGATGGACAAACACACAATAAGTATTTTTATTTGCATGTTTGTCTAGCTACACTGTATGAATATGAGTGTTGTTGTGTAGAAAATTCTGGCACAACGCAGACACATGGACACCATAATCCGTATTAGGACGTTACATAATAACATCAGTTTCAGCAGTGATACAGTAACATAACCATTAATTCATTAAGTTTAGTAATATTATGAGTGGTGCTCTATGATGTCTCTAAGTGCAGGTATGGAAGGAAAACAGGCAGGGCTGTGCATTTTGAGGACCAGGGTCAGCCAAGTCTGCAATATATGGTATAATTTAATATTTACCATGTTCAGCATCTTAGTTTAGTATCTTAGCATGCTAACATATGCTGACTAGCAGAATACTAAGTGTGCACCTTAGGCTGATGGGAGCGTCACAGTTATTACATAATTAAATAATTGCCCTGATGATGGCACTAGATGAAGTTTGGTTGAACAGGTTGGGCTTCATACACAACATTTTTATCCTAAAATCAATTCCATGGGCTACAGACAGCCAGTGTCGTTAGGCCACAACTTGCATAATATCGTCTCTTGTTTTCAGGAGATCACTAAGGTGATTTAGAGGGGGACAAATGAATGGATTAGCCATATTTCAACACATCCAATGGCACAACAATTGTCAAATTCACTGATTTGTAGCACTGATTTGGTGGCGCTAAAACCAGCAGAAAGTCACAAAATGGTACAAATGGTCACAACATACCACCCAATAGTTGAGATACAGTATTTTCTATCCACGTAGTGACAGACAGACATTTCCAGTACAGTTAAAAACTTAAACAGCACAGTTCCCTGTTCATAGAGCTTTACCATCTGATTATTGAGCCTCCCCATTAATGATATTCATGCCGGTCATGTTCTGTTTTGGCCTATGCTGTCATAATAATCACACTAATCTCTTCAGTGATCACATATTATGGCAGCACAACTCAGACACTGGCTTTTTGACCTCTATTAAGCCACATTAACTGCTTCATGTTTCAGTAATAATGTGTAGGGGCTGATTGTTTTTGCAGCTGACATAATAACTGGCAGGAAAATTAATATTGATGTGGATGATTTAGCAACATTATTTTGTCAAACTCTAACATAAGGTTTACACTTACTTTCCATAAGGGACATTTCTTGCTGATGGGACAGCAGCGTAGTAGAAGTTTTTATATTCATCCATCCACACCTCTGCTGCTCTCCTTGTGTTCCTGAGAGAGGGGGAGAGGAAAAAAATAAATGTGAGAAGGGTGAGGGACGGGGGGGAATGGGGAGAGGTGTGTTAAAAGACAGGCAACAGGAGGTATTTAAATAGGGTGAAAGAAAGAGCAGGAGAAGATAAGAATGATGATGGAGAAGGATATAAAAATAGAGAGACAGAAAGAGAGACAGTGAGACAGAGATGGAAAAACAAGGGCAGAATGAGGACAGATGTGTCAGACTGCACCACTGTTGCACGGGGAGCTGTGCCCAATATAACCAGTCATCTCCAAACTGGATGTACGAGACAAAAACGTGCACACTCAATCACTCTTCAGTTTTTCATACTTGTGTTCCACCACAAGACAGAATAACCCTGTGTTACACCGAGACACACCTGTGAATCTATGTTTATTTTTCCAGTTACTGCATTAAAGTGTTCAACAGTGTGTGTGTGTGTGTGTGTGTGTTGACAGGATGCTCAAGGATATGTTGTTTTGTGTTTGCTGTGTTTTGTATTTTGCGCCACGTTTCCCTTTTGTTTGCTTTTTGCTGATTTGCAGCGTTTATCTTTTTTGTACGTGCTTTGTCTCTGGAAGCCACCGTATTAATATGATCAGATGTTTTCAAGGTCTGACACTGTGAGAACAACCTAGTGCCACAAATGATTTGAGTCATTTGTCTGTATGTAGTATCATCGGTATATAAATACATAGAGGAAAGTCTCCATGTTGTGACCAGATATTCTATAATAGTCTATAATTATTAATATTAATGGATTTTGTCTCTTTTTATTTCTATTTGAGAAATAATCATGTTGTAAACTACAGTTCCCATAATGCTTTTGGGGATGATCACAGGAAGCATAATGTTACCATGGGTTCTATGAGTTATGATCGCACTTGTAATCATTAGTCCAATATCTTCAGAGTCATTTCTATGGGAATCTTTCCACTCTGCGGACGCGACACAAACACAGCATCTGCCCCAACTTCAATGATGTTTACATTTTTGTAAACTGGCACAATCAGAAGTATGATCATCAAACAAGATTTATTGACAATTTACTTTGAAATGAGTTGTAAGTTGTGTATGCATCATTTCTTTGTGGTAATATGGCACTAAACTAATATTCAGGGAAGCAAAAGTGAAAAGCAAAAACACTGCCTGATCCCTGCTTTTCAGTATTTTGTCTTTTGTGGAAATCTGTTGGACAATTTAAAGACATAACATTTTGCTCTATTTTCTGACATTTTACAGACAAAATGATTAAGAAAGACATTGATTGTCTGATTATTCAGTGATTCTGATGATGCCGCATCACAAGACAGTCCTCAGTAAATCTCATGGAACAATTTAACAAGTTGTGACTGGGGAGACTCGTGTGAGATCTTATGATTGGCTAAATATAACCATGCTCCGATCTAGACAGGGGCAGAACTTGTACCTGCAGCACTGTGGTGACAGCTTTGAACGAAAGCTTCCTTCAGGGAACCTGAAGCTGTAGGGAACATTCGACTCCCCACAGTGTCAAATTCAGCCTTTTTGTTTTCTAGCGATGATTCTTACAAACAACCCAACAAGAAAACTGAACTTCTGGTGCAGCAAATATCTCCAGTTCTGGACAAGTTATGTTTCTGCTACTGAATTTCCACACATTACCTATTTACCAGGCTAACAGCAGTGAGACTATTAACACTGGCATTAGTAGACTCAAAATTCAGATGTCGAAGGAAATGTTATTATTACATAGAGTGGGATAAATATTTGTCAATAGGAAGAAAATGTTTAACTAAATCAAACTAAAATGGTAGCTAAACAAAAAAGGCGAATAAAAAAAGTTCTGCCCTGTAAATTACTCAAGACAGTGAAGTGAAGTTAGATGGTGATGTAGTGCATACTCACATCTTAAAACTACAGGAACTAATCAATGTACAGATTCAGACTGGTTTGTAAACCAGATTATGTGACACGCAACAGTTTCACGCTGCACTGGTGCACTACATGAGAAACTTAAAACTCCACAATGATTAGTACAACTCAGAGCGTCAGCATGTTTCAAACATTTTCAGCGAACTGCACAGGATTGACACTGAGACTATGTCATGTTGTTTTAATACGTATTGTTGTACAATAAACAAAAACTTGAATATAAATAAATGGATATGCCAAAAAAAATTGCCATTACCTTGGTGATACCAGTATTTTTCACTATAATTACTTTTGTGCAACCCAGTGCAGAGAAAAAAGCCAATATTTATTTTTATTATGGCTTCCAGAGTGGCTTTTCTTCATTCTAAGTTGGTCTTATGTCAACAGTGCTGCACCCAGAAGAACAATATAACGTTATAACGTCATCCAAGCAGACACAACAGTGTCGTACCTCCCTGGGGTCAAAGTCTGCAGCCACACAAGTGACATCTGGAGTTTTATTCAGACTAAAGGGTGAGAGAGATGAAGCTGCTTGCATTGTTGAGACTGACACACGAGAATGCCGCTGCATCAGATAATGAATAAATTGTATCATGAATTGTTGTTAAAGGTTATGTGGCCAACTTTTAGACTTTCCTGAAATATAATTTTTGCATAATTACATCACTCTTTAGGCATGTTTTAAGCACAAACATCAAACATGACTGTTTCACACACCAACTTCAGACAGTGATGAGCGGATTCCAGAAATACTCCACATGTTGGTCACTTAGACCTGTCATTCCTTGTTTTTGTCCCTGTGCTACTTACATCACTGGCAGGATCAGGGAAACCGCAGCCACTTTAAAATCCCTGTCAACTGTTTGTTGATCTGTAGAGACATTGGTGAGACTTTGGGCTTGTTTGCAGAGGTGGTTACTTGTGGTTGGAGTTTCGAAGCAGAAATCTGGATCTTTCCCCATGTTCTCCATTACTCACTTGCAGGGATTATGTTGACACATTTAACCAACCTCTAAAGGACAGCTCATACAAAAACAGTTCTTCCATACATGACCAGTGCATTGTCTCCAAACCTGAAACCAGTTTACTCTATGATTGTGTCAGGGTGTTATTAGGTTTAGGCACAACCAGTTATTAGGTTTAGGTGGCAATTACATTTTCACATATGGCCAGACAGGTTTGGACAGCTTATTTCCCTAAAACCACATTTTGTATTTACCCAGATTATCTTTGTGTAAATACTGTGGGGAGTTCAAGCCCCTTCATATCTTAAAGATTTAAAGGGTTTCCAAATGTACAATGGGAGGCAGAGCCTTTAACTATCAAGCTCCTCTCCTGTGGAACCAGCTCCCAGTTTAGGTCTGGGAAGCAGACACCCTCTACTTTTAAGACTAAGCTTAAAACTGTCCTTTTTGATAAAGCTTATAGTTAGAGATGGTTCAGGTGACTCTGAACCGTCTCTTAGTTATGCTGCTATAGATTTAGACTGCTGGAGGACCTCCTTGAGGTGAGTAGAATTGAATATATGAAATATACCCAGTATTTATAAAAAGGAGTCAAAATCTGTCATAATAAAAGACCTTTAGATCACATTGTCTGAATTTTTTGTATAAATATCATGTTTTTAATCATTTGGACATGGTAGAGGCTGTAAATGGCAGGAATTCAACATGTAGATGAGAAACGCTCTGCTCGAGGAAATAATTAAATGATAGTTGGGGTCTCTAAAGTGAAAGGACTGTTGTACAGTCTCAATATGTTAATTCGTACACGTTACCTCGCAAACACAGTCCCACTGCCCCCAGGGAAGGTGTATGGATGTTGTTTTCTGAAGACGTGTCCAACTCTGCTGCAGGGGATGATCTCCAGGCTGCCACCGCACTGCCACACGCGAAACGAGATCTCTGAAAACACACGCGCACAGGTTAACAACACCAACAAACATATCAACAACAAAGAAAAACAATGTCAAACTTACTAACTGTAAGTGTGCTGACATCATACTCCCTCTCCAACATTGTCTGAAATGAATAACCAGTTTCTGAACTGTCGACCTAATTAATCACACCGACTCCAGAGAGCATGAATCGTTCTGTTCGCCGTTCAAGCCTCAACATCCCAACTGAATTTAAGCAACAGCAACAGGGAGATCCAGCCCGTATTACATAATTGTGCAGTATCTTTATTTTGTTTGGATTCACCGAACACTCACTCCACTAATTACACATTAACACTGTAATTTTCTAAGATCAACTGTTCTCTTTCTGATTTGAGCACCAAATTACATGTGCGTTTGCCATGGAAAGCCAGATGATCTCATAAGCTGATCACAGCATGAGACAGTTACTTGGTGCTTCTTAAGCACCAAATCTCACAGGAGAGTGGAGATTTCATAAATGAGCAGGAATCTGTTTTTTCTAAATACGAGCACAACAGTTAGAAAGAAAGTACAGTGGTGTGCCAGTGGTAATCACAGATCCAGCTGAGATGAGGCTGAGACAGATGTTGCTTCAGATCACAGGACTGAGGACTGTTATGTGATTCTGTCTGTTTTCTTCCATCTCTTCCTTGTGACTCATGCTACTCCCTAAAAGTTTGAGGTCACTTGGTTCCATTAGAACAACTATTTTCAGCTGTGCTAACGGGTTTTATAATGATCAATTAGCCTTTTCGATTTTTAAACTTGCATAAGAAAAGACAATGAGCCATTGCAAAACAAGACTAATGTTTGATGACGATATTTGCTTGATGACAGGACATTTTCTGTTCAAAAATAACAAAACAGCTACAACAGCCATTTACAACATTAACAATGCCTATACAGTAATACTGATCAATGCAAGTTATAAAAAGTGACTCAAAATGTAGTGCACATGGGGGAAGAGTCGAACAAGAAGCTAGGTGAAGAGACATTTTAGGGTAATGGGATTCTTCATGTTCACTTAGTTGGTCCAACTGGTCAAAACTCTTATGAAATCCTTTCACTCGCTAAGACTTTCTCTTCTTCTGACCCCCGTCATGCTTTTATTTCCTAACCACCATCGTCTGTCTATTGTGATTCTACTGACTTCACGCTCCACCGTGATTTTACTAAATTTGCATTTGAGCTGTAGCAGCACTCACCCAGGTTTTCTCCTCCCCATACATCCATCATCATGTCATACTTTCCCAGCTGCTCGAAGTATTCCTTATCCATGACAAATAGACCTCCTGCTATCATAGGAGTCCTACAGGAGCAAGGAGAGACAAAGGGCAGATGAAAGCAGTTTAATTTTGTTTATTTATATACATTAAAAAACAAAATAATTTGTCAACAAGAAACAAAATGGACATAAGAGAATGAAAACCATATAAAATATAATAAACTACAGAGGAAAAAAAAAACAAACAACACTAAATATTCACACATTTATGGCAACAACTCGAAAACAAAAGTCTTTATCTTACTTTATAGGGGCAATGGGGTTGCCCTGTCTGGCCCGTCGCTGCTCCAGAGTCATGTAGTCCCATTTAAACACCAAATTCCAGTCAAAACCTGCATGCATGAACACACGGCACAAAAGAACAGCACTATTATGATAACAGATACGGAGCTTCCTGATTTCACACATCTGCAGACTGTCGTATTTTAGGTGCAAACATTTCCCATTTAGTCTGACATGTTTCTTTTTTGTAAGATGTGTTATCACTTCATAAAGTTCATAAGCAAAAAGATTTGCTTATTGACGCATGCAGCAGACATGCAGCACTGCAGGTGATCATCTGTAGCCCACCTGATTGATGCAAGTTTAATTTTCTCTCTCTTTTAAGCTCTGCTCATGATTCCTACCAACTCCTGAGGGAAATAATCCGGGTGGTTCATTTCTAAATGTTTCATTATTCGTCTAACTGTGCGTGTCTGCCGTTTGGCGCCGAGCAGGCAGTGTGATGTCAGCTTTCAGAGCATGATGAGTGAAACCAGCTGCTTGCTTCAGCCAAAAACTAAAGCAGTGTGACTGAAACAAAAACCCCTTTTTGTATTACATTTGATCCATTGTTATTAGAAAATATTGATTATTGCAGAAAGAAAAAATTTTAATTCAGTGAGGTTAAACTTTTTTAGCTACTGTATCGGCAGCTGCTTGATTTACAATAATTGTAATAATAATTGGCAACACTCAACAAAAAGGCACATTTACTACGTACACTGACATATTTGAGTGCTACTTATTCAATCACTTTGTTTCTGCCGTGGGAACAGAACTGAAATAATAAAATCAAATAATCGAGATGGTCTTTTGAGTGAAGTAGTAAATAATAAGATGTAATAAAGAAGCACAAAAAGGAAGATACAACTGACTTGTACAGTAAAACCACTTTAATGAGAGGGTTCAGCCAAAATCAACAAAGAACCACCTGTTACACAGCTACTTATCAGAAATTATCCCACACTATACGAGCCCTTTCTCACTGCTGATGTCCATGGTCAGGAGCATACAAGTAAAAACTGGAGGAATAAAACGACACCCTGACTTGTAAATAAAAACACATGTAGGATACATAAACTCACTAGAATATGAATATAACATTTTTTTCAATAACAGTCTATATCACTACATACTCTACTCACTGAAGCAACACAAGTTTATTTAACGTTATGAGAAAGATGACATTATGCACTACATACTCTACGACCGCCGTATCTGCAAAAATATCAACAATATAACTATTCGCTTAGTAAAATCCAGGTGACTTTTTTGGTCAGACAGTGTATATATACGTTGTACAAACTGCAAACAAACTGCACACTTACTCTTCCAAGCTTCCTATGGGTCACAGTTTTATGGTTGTTCTGAAGTGGTGGCTACTTAAGCATTTGTTCTAAAAGCAGGTATAAAACCTTGACAAGCACAAATTAGAAACGCCAAACCTGGTCTGATGAGCATGAGGTAAAACTGGTCATAGAAATACTAAGGTTTTGTCGGCGTAGAGCTTAAGATCGCTGAGGTCTTTGTTCAACAAACATCTCACTAGAGCGCAGAGGACGCTTGGTATTAGCAACAATCACAAACCATACAACACTTTAAGGTCTCTAAAATGGCCATATCATACTGTATCGTCCCTGATATGATAAGAATTTCATCATATCATCAACATTGCAATATTGGCAGCTTTGTGACGACATGTGTGCTATAATGTGGAATCTCTGGTGAACATGCCTGGTGAAAGACTAAACCATATGACAGCTTACAGTTAACAAAGAGGGATAAACTATGGACCACAGATGCTGAAAGAAATTTATATTCTGGTTTAGTTATTTTTTGTATGTTATGATGCCCAAGCTCCGTGTTTTCGTTCACCAATTGCGTTTCGTGACTTCAAACACTGTCTGCTTATGTGACTTGGAGACAAAAAGAAACTTTTGAATTTTGCTGTTGTCATACTGGTCACTTATATTGTTACCGCAAAAATACTGTCAAACATTGTGATGTCATTTTGGAAGTGGAAATAGGGAGCAGGCTGTACAGAACCGCAGGAACAAAGTACATGTGTGTAAATGAAAGAGAAGGTAGTGGTAGTTTGATCAGTAACCTAGTTATGTTGTTCGCTTTCCTCAGATTTTTAGTGCCATACTCTCTACTCTGAAATTATTTACCAACACACATCCTAAATACTGGAAAAAGACTGATCAACAGAGTTTTCCTAATCCTCAAATAAACTCTCTTCTTGGGTACTTTACCTCCTTTCAGATCAGCCGAGGCTCCTACATACTGGAAGTTGTCCATGTTAATGACGTCAATAATAGGAGAAACTACTCTGGTCTTATCCTATGACAGAAAGAAAAGAAAAGAATTAATGAAACACTTTTCTGCTCTGGACAAACTGCTCATTAATGAATAGTTACAAGTCAAATTACAGGACTAAAAATAAAAAATGCTAAACATGATTTAGAGTTTTTCTTTATCATTTGTTTTAAAGCAGAAGTAAATGTTTCCCTCAGCACCAATAATTCATGCTTCATAATGACCCTTTTACCGTTTAGAAAGTAGAACTGGACCCACACTCTGAGGTGAAAGCTGCAGTAGCCACATCGTAGAGTAGTTTAGAGAAAGGATGTGTCCAGAATGACAATAACATAAACAGGCCGCTAGGCGCTAAATGACTTTATTCATTTTGGGCTCAGACATTTTGATATGACTCAGTAGGTTTCACCCACGCAAACTGCATTTTTTCCTTGTGTCTTTTTTGTATTGGGTCATTTATTATTTAGAAGTGCAGCTAAACCGAATAAAAGCAGGGTCAATTACTCTGACAGCAAAATGATTCAGATTTGGCTGCGGGCATTTTTAAACTTCAGAGCAAAGCGTTTCAGGAGATCAAACTGAGATATCAGTCTGACAAATATTTAAAATAAATAATGTCCAAAACTATCTCTTACAGTAACCCACTTCAGATTAAAGCTTCACTGAATGAAGAGGCTCTTGGCTAAAAGGTTTGGCTGTAAATACCACCAGACTGTGGATGTGTAATAAAGCTCAGTTTAAGTTTTTTCAGGCTGAGGATACAGTTTGCAGCGGTTAAGAAAGAAGAAAGCATAAACATGTGAGAGTCTGTGACTGTTATGGTCACATAAATATCCTCTCACCACCTAACAGAGGTTAATATAAGAACAATGTTTTCCAAACATTTCAGGCAGAAATGTGAAAATCTGCAGCTCAAAAATATGCTTTTATACTGAAAGAGTCTCAAACACTTCTGTGTGGTTAAAGCCATGCAATGTGCTTTACCATGAATGTTAACAAGACAATGACTGACTACCTGACCCTGCTGCTTCCTACCTGCCTCTGAGCAGAAGAAGGAAGGAAAAACGGATATAAAACCCATTATAATTAATAGGAGGCAATGCAGCTTCAAGCGTACTCGTACGAAACTAGTAGTTTTATTAGCTCATTGTCCACAGGTGTCAGTCAGTTGAGTCAGTTTTATTTATCACGAGATGCTTCACATCAGCATAGAAGCGAAATTATCATAATATGAGCTTGAATGGTTGTATCGGCCTGTCTCTGTGTCATCCATGTGACACCTCTCGCATGATCGGCAGTACAGATACAGTAGTTTATTTTATCAGTAATACCGCACTGTAATACTACGGTGTAACACAGCACTGTTACAGCATTGCAGTATTTCTGTGTGCGATGTTTTTTTGGCTAAATGTTCCTATATTGTAAATTAATTAAAAAAAGTAAAACTGTCCTGTATAATTAATTGCTAATCAAACAGCTGGAGACTGTCATTGTGCATTTGTGTGTTTACTGTCGCTTTTAAAAGAAAGCATGACAACATTTTTAGCTTTAGAGGGAGAAGAACCTGCCTGCAGACAAACGTCATAGATAAGATGGTGGACTGTTGAGCCAGACCAGAAGGAGTGAATCTTTGGATACAGAGTCTTGACCACTGGCTTTTCCTAACCCTAACCACTCATCTTATTAACCCTGAACCATCCTTGACCATGTTGGCAGCAGAGCTGTCACAATGATTATATTATCAGCTTACCATAAGATGTATGGATACACCTTGAATAATTTGTTTCTGATCTCTACTGTGCCTGTTATCCTAACATAAAAGTATTTTGACCAGAGGCGCGGCTACGTCCTCAAATTTGATTGAGACAGCTGAGATTGATGCCCTTGATTAATAAGACTTTGTGTAAGGACAGTAAAGGTAACAGAAGTGATGTGGAGGTGTTCAGGGGTTGTACAGAGCGTAGGTCATTTGTGAATCGAAAGCTCTCCATTAGCATAAATTGGTTTTAAAATGTCAATAATATAATCTATTGCTATTCTGTGGACAATATATAGTCCAATAAAAGTAAATATCGTGTCTGGTTGAACAAAAGTGGGAATGTGAGTTGACAGTAATACCCTTTTTCATCCAAACTAAATTTTAAGCATCACAACAAATCAAATAGTTTCTTGCTGGAATTGGTTATCTCATACCTGCTTTGTTTGTTTGATTGTGTCTGTGCATGCATGTGATGATATACAGTTATTAGCACAAGTGAGACAGTGTGTGTGTGTGTGTGTGTGTGTGTGTGTGTGTGTGTGTGTGTACCTCAGCCACTCTCTCCAGTAGTGGCTCCAGCCAGTGGTCATTACATTCACAGTGAGAATCCAAAAAGGTGAGGACTGGAGCTGTGGCTGCATCGGCACCACGAACCCTTGACCGCATCAGACCTGAGGGTAAAAGTAAGTAAACAAAAAACTGAACATGTCAGGAAGCGGCACTCAGATGTTTGTTTGTGGAATAAAAGTATAAAACTCCCTTAGCATCTCTAATCACCTTCTCTGCGGTCGTTTCTCAACACGCGGACTTTCTCGATCTTCCCTAGCAGTGCTCCGTCCTCCGCTGAAACAGAGATCACACACACACAGATCAGACACACACACACACAGCATTTTAATTGACAGGCTAAATGAAGAACGACTGCATGTGCAAAACTCACAGTTATCGCTGTAGTCGTCAACCAGAATGATTTCTTTGACCAAGTGAGGAGGACTTTTCTTTAAGACACTACAGAGAAAGATGGAATTTAAAAGAAGGGGGAAAAGTTAAATAAATTGAATCTCAGCCTAAAACACACACACACACACACACACACACACACACACACACACACACACAGTCTACCTACCTGATCACGGTCCGCAGCAGAGCAGATCGAGCTTCGTTGTGGAAGGTGATGACAACGCTGGAGGCTGGCAGGTCTGACTTCCACTGTTTATGTCTGCAACTGCGCACACAAGAATCCATTCAAATTAAACACACACACACAGACAAACACACAGACACACAGACACACACAGAAAACGATAAAGTATAAGCGTGTAGACACACACAAAAGGTCATAAAAACTGCTCATAAACACGCAGCTGAATGTGAAGGCCAAGCTGTGAGCTGGAAACACTACCTGAACGATTCTAATTACATGAACGCAATCAAAAGGATTCAGCATTCACACACACACAGACACACACACAGTAAGCAACGCCCTGCAGAAGCTGGGATTGACAGTGGGTTTTTGTAGACTTCAGGACAAAATCCCATAAGACCGTGTATGTGTCCAACGGAGACAAATCCTGATCCGACTAAAAAGTGAAGAACATGAAGGACACAACACGACATGAGCAGGAGAAAGTGGGTCATTCAGCAGTGTGGGACAACCTCTGTCCCAAATGACCAAACAACACTGTATCTGTTACATCTACTCTGCTGTATTGTCTCCACTGAGTCATATAATAACACAATGGTATCGTATCTAATGTACCCTATCATACCTAATCTACTCTATTGTATGATATCTACTGTCTGATATTATACTGGATCTACTTCATCATATTCTAATTATTGTATCTCCTCTATTGTACAGAATCTCTTGTATCGTATTCACCTTACTACCATGTCTACTCTATTATATGGTATTTACTCTATTGAATTTATTATGTCTATTTATATCTATTGTATTACCCTACTGTATCTACTGTGTCTTCTCTATTGTATCTGCTTTATCATATATCTGCTCTCCTATATCATATCTCGATAAAACAGATCCATCATATCTAGTCTGATAGAAGAGGAGGATGAAGAGGACACAGCACCGTGGGACACCCTTCCTCCGTACTTATTGTATCTATTATATTCTGTTCTGTTGAAATGTCACTCCGTCAGACCACGTCTACTTTATCATATCAATCGCAGGGCATCTACCATATCAAGTCTACTCTACTGTTTCTACTCTCTTTGTACTTTATCATCCATCCATGCTGTGTTGAATTACATTATATTGTACAGTTGTACCTAATAAAGTGACCAGTGTGTGTATATAGGGTTGAGAAATAACCTGAACAAGTTTATTCTCACCTTGGAAAACCTTCATAATCAGTGCTGCTATTGGTGCAAATGACACATCACTGTCAGATCAATGGGAGATGCATCCCTGCTCGTTTAGTAGGCTAATGGCTCGAGCTGTCTGAGTTGGATCAATGCAGTGTATCAGTGAGGCCACACGGCCGCATTTATACAAGAAAATTATGTTTGACACATTCTGTATCTACATAGACGCTGCAGGAACAAAGTGACTGATCAAACACAGTGAACACAAGTGTTTTACAATGACAGTGATGACAGCACATTCAGATCCGTGTGTGTGTTTAAAGGACCACTTCAGAAACACTCCACAGTGTATTGGAGGCGCGGCAGACACTGATCAGCATTAATCTGACACAACAGACAAACAGGTTGTTTAAAGTTGAGAAAAAAAACACAACATTGTGTCAAGATAACAGGTGAAACATTTGAAAACAATAAATAATGATGAAAAATTCAAAAGCATATTTAAAGTACTGCTAGATCTGACTAACTACTTTTACATAATGGTGTTGTTTTCTTTCTCCAGATTGGGTTAATGAGCAGCCAGAAAACAGAAGCCCATTACAGCGTATCATTTCTGAAAAGCTGGTTCATTGTGGTTTGCATGCTCAGCATCCTGGCTGGCCCAACAGGTGAGAGACTAAGAACACTGTCACTCAACCACAGGAATGAAACAAAGGCTTCATACAGTGACTCACAAGTCATATTTGGACACTTTCCGTGGCTTTTAAATTTTTGTTTGGTGAAAATAAGCACGTTATATATGATGCAAGTCTAAATATGTGACCACACTCAGACCGTTTGACTCATAAATCGCTTGTGAAATAATGATCACAGCTGCTTTTTAAAACAAAATGATGAATTCTTAGCATGACAAACAGCTGAGGGGAAAAAATTGCTCAACTAAAACCAACAATTACTTGATTGGACTCTTTAACATGTATCAATCTCTGATTTTAGCCTATTTGCCTCTTATATAGAGAGAGTTTGAAAAGCTCCAAGAGAACCACCATCACTTTTTACAATTTCTGAAAACACGAGACTCTTTCTACAAGAAATTATCCGATTTTATTTATTAAAGCGATTGTTTTGTTGCATGCCCTAATGTCAAACCTGCTTAAGTAAACATGGTGCAGGCTGACAAGAAAACTGAGTGAGAGCAGGAGCTGTAATACTTAAGACAACAAGAAAATTTGGCACATTTCTAAGAGTCCAGTTACTAAATCATGACTTATTTTTGTCTTCTCATCCATTTAACAAGCCGAACAACCCACAGTCATTAGGAGGGGTTTGTTATGTGAACAAAGCAAACTGTGCACAGTGTGCGTCTGCTCTGCTGCTGCTTCCTGGTTTCATCTGATAGATAAAACAGAGGGAGTTCCCATGAGATCTTATCCAGCTTGGTACCAATTAGTCAAGGGCAGATAAAGAAGGACCAGCATACAATCCCTGCCATCACACATGCAGCGATCAAAGGTTAAGAGGGACAGCACTGTGGTATAAAGTCACATCAACTGTGTGCTAATGCTAATTCAGAGCAGAAGTACAGATACGTACTGGTCGTGTCTTGTATCGGGCACAGCTCTGTCCATACGCAGTTTGTCGCTCTCCACTTGGTTGAACTTGTTCCTGGCGTATGGATCCTGACCGGGTCGAACCACCGTGGCTCCAACGTACAGATCCTGGTCAAAATCCTGCCAGCGCACTTTACCTGGACACACACACATAAATATATGAAGTAAGACTAAACAATATATAACAACACTGTGATTTAGTTTGTGAGTTATTTCCTCTGTTATGCCAGAAACAGCCGTGGCTGTAGGCATCGGGTTTCTGGGTTGTTCATATAACAGTCCCATTCTCGTGACAGTGATATCTCAAGAACACCTCGAGGGAGCTTTTTCAAATTTGCCACCAAAGTCCAATTCGACTCAGGGATGAACTGAGCACATTATGGTACTCAAAGGTCAAAGATCAGAGTCGTTGTACCCTCACCAAGTATCTCAGGAGCATCTGGAAACCACACAGCTCCAGGATCTCAGTCTGAATATAATATGTGAATAAAGGTCCTGTTGTAATGCTTTTCCAGGGCCTTGCTTTACTTTATTAATCTGGTCTCTGCCTCAGTGTTGAGGGCATCGTTTGATATTTGTGATTCCCACTTGTATATAACAATACCTGTCCTATTTGACAACTTTTGAACTTTCCTCCTCCACTTTATCTCACCTGCTCTGCAGGTTTCACATGAAGCCCATAGGTACAGGTGTTCTGCCTCTCACATTATTTAGAATCTGTAGTATTGCAGCTGAATTACAGCTTTGGGATTTAAAAACGGCTTTATGAAAATTATTTATTATTCAGCCTCAATATTCTGCACACGGCCGATAAATGTACATCGAAATTGGGTGGATACACTATTTTGGCGTCACGTTGTTTGTGGTTTAACTGAGGTTGGAAAGATGGAGGAAGGGCTCAGGTGGCATTTTAAAACTTTAAATAAAATCCAGCCTCTGCAAAAAGGTATTTTAGGGGAAAGCAAACAAAGTTTTAGGAGAATACAAACCTACTTTAAGTTTACTGGGTGCAGGACTGATTTACACATATTTTTAGGCTGTTTTATAAAATAGATTTACTAATTATGTAGAAATATGCAGTACAAAGTGGGTGATTATAAAAAAGTAATTCTGCATTTCCTCTTCATGTTTCATCATATAAAAACGATACGATAACAAACCATAAGTCTGAGTTTTAATAAGAAACCCAATGCAAACACTCTGGTGACATACATATTAAATAAACACAGCATATCCAAAAATAAAAGCTGCCACCAAATGAATGGGATTATACATCAGTGGGAATATGAAATGTAGGCAGCAGCATGGCTGATGCAAGAATCCTTCACGACTGACAGGAAGGAAACCTCACTGTTTCAAGCTGTTGCTCGGAAAGCTGACAAGAAATTTATGCTGAAAACATGCACGACTGAATTCAGGAGACAAGTACAGACTACTTTAGCAATGCCAGAAAACACAAAAGAACATTTATCGTGCACTGCAGCGAGTCAGGAAGAAAAGAGCAACACCGAAATTTTTGAATTTTATTTTAGCGCAGCCTAAAATATAAGTTTAGAAAGACACACAGCGAGAGCACGTTGCATCTGTTTGACCAGATTACTGAGATCATTGCACACTAAACAGATAAAGCTGTCGTGTTTGATTTCACAGTTTACCACTGACTACAGAGATTCAGACACATAAGAATAATAATGCAACCAATTAGCCGAGTGCAGCTGCTATGCTAATATCTTGTGTTAAGCATATGGCAGTGTGAGATTACACCATGCCTCAGTATAGACGAGTGTGTGCATGACAGACAGACAGACAGACGAGGAGTAAAGAGCCAGTGAGAGTGGGTCTGCATGTGTCTGCTGACAGCATGTGAATGTTTCTGGCATGCTAATTGGCTGCAGCTTGAAATGATGTGTCTGCGACTGTATAACAGTGCCTCAGAGACACTGCTGTGTGTGTCAGGGTGTCTGATGTCCTTGCTGATATCTGTGTTTAGTGGCAGCGAGTAATTAATGAAGTCAAATTAATGTTTCGATTCATTTTGCGAGTCTTTAGCTCACAGTCTCTCCCGGCGCTCCTGTGATGTCTGTATGCTGAATCACTCAAAGCTGAAACAGCCGTTCACTTTCTTACTGGGATTAGTTCTTCGGTTTGACGTATCCAATACGTGTGTTTGTTTACTTGATGTCATTGTTTTGTTTTATCACTTCATCGCTTCGAACTGACTCAAACTCAGTCCACTCTGTTCCACTCGGACCTACCTTCTGTGTGTATTTGTCATTATCAGATTAGAATAAATAAGAATTTGCAAAGCTTACTAATTAAGTAGAAATCATTGAAATCCTCGCTGGCAAACTTTAATAAATAAACGTCAGCACTGCTGCCAGGCTAATCTGCGAGTCCAACTTCACTGGAGGATTTGACAGCAAGTTTTTGAACATATTTCTGCTACAGAAATACATCTGCTACACATTCATCTGCGCAAGAGTTCTGAAAATTCTACTGAATTTGAAATTTTGGTTTGGAGTACAGAAAATGTGATTTGAGATATTGAGCTGTATAAATAATACTGGACTTGGTGTGGGTACTCCCATCTACACTCAGCCGGTGGTTGGTTTTGACTCGCCCTCAGTCTCTCATCACTGGTCTGTTTCCACCCACTGCTGCTGACTGGTTGTTTTTGTTTACAGCAACATTTTCTGGAAATCCCTTGACGGTGTCGTGCTTCAAACTGATGATAACTCACATGCAGGAGTCATGCTCAATATGGCTCCCTCCATCTGTACTGAACCATGAACCTTCCGCCTACACCAACGCTTCACATGCAAGCACACGTCTTATTCAATTTACTCCCTGACAATAACCCAAATAAAAGAGCTAAAAAGCAACATTTCACACGCAAGATCACTGATGGACCTGCCACCACACCCTCACAGGGAACTGAAGCACACCGCTGCATCTTCTAAACAAGCTCAGCATTTTTAAAATTGCACCTATTTTTGTGTCAGGCCCTAAAATGGCGACTGCGATCTGGAACTATGGCAACAAAATGGTGAGCATTCGTCACGTCACTGGTTTTAACAACGGCATCAGACGGTTTTATACTCGACACAAACTCTGGTCTCCTGTGGAAACTCCTGGGTTTTTGTTGTGCTACCCACCCACCTGACAACAGCCTCCTCCTGACAATCAAAAGGTATAAATAGTATAATGTTCACTGCAGGTGCAGGGAAGTCACCCTGACGTATGCACTGGTCGTTGTGTGCTGCTGTTATAAATGATCTATAAAGTCTTTTTTCACAGATCGACAGTCTCATCTATTGGTTTGCGCAAATATGAATAAGCAATAAGTAATATGAATTTGTCAAAATGAGCTCTGAGAAACACTTTTTCACTGTTTTGTGACATTTTATATACTAAAGGATTATTGATTCATCAAAAAAACCTTCAGTCCTAAACACAAGGTCCATTTTCTGAGTTTTTCAATCACGTCTGATCCTCATCAGCCTGGAGTTCGCTCAGATGGCCTATATTTAGTAAGTTATTAAAACAACCGATTATGGAACATCAAACGTCTATAAACTACTGTACTACTGACGAAATATAGTGTCCAAACTGCACTCAGTGATGAAGGCCACGAGATGCAGTTAACTGCTGTGGGAAAAGCTAGCAAGCAGATGGTCACGATGTTCACTTGTAAAGTTGACTGGCACTAAAAGAAAAAGTCTGAAAGACCCCTTGAAGGCTCTCAGTTAAATACGTCCCTCATACACCCATCATAGTATAGTTTTATTAGTATTAGTATAGTTTATTGCTGCATTAAAATGTATTACATTTTTAATAAGGGATGTTTAAGAAAGTGCATTTTAAGAAAGTGCATTTCAATGAAGTGGAACATAAACTATTTAAATTATAAACAGTTGAACAACCTGAGCTCTTACTCTTCTTCTCTCCTCTTTCTTTTTCACCACTTTCCCTTTTCTTGTGTCTGTTCTTGTGTGTGCTCCAGGTGGAAAATCAGCCTGACGTTGAAGACCATTTAAACCGGATTCCATTACCGCCACTGGATCAGATAACACACTGTGTGTTCAGCATTTGTAGGTCACAGGCTTGAGAGGGACAGGACGGTGGCTGAAGATGAGAGCTGAATGATAAATGGCTGCTCAGATGCTCTTTCTGCTCCACTGTTGAACTCTGAAGCAATGTTTCTCTAAGTCTGGGTGGAGACACATAGCTGGGTTTGTGGGACAATGAAAATGGATCCCTCAATTGTTTTGGATAAATTAGTAACTCGAACATTTAAAGTTTGTATTACTGAGTCGTCTTGTCTTCTGCCTTTGTGGTTATTTAAGCAGGCTGAGGATGTTCTACTGGTGATAAACTATCCCAGTGTGTTACCACATTTCAAAAAGGAAACCGTTTCGGTTGTGGGAACATAACTTTCTCTAGCGTGCACAGACTTTACAGCTGGGATGCATCTGTCCTGCTCTTTAGTACATTTAGTACAAACACAAGAAAGATGCTGAACGTTCTCTAGATGCAGAGAGAGATAAAGAATACGACAGAAGGTTTATTCGATAGGTTGGTTTTATAAATGGGACATAAATATTTGGAAGTAGTAGTCAGATTGTTTACTTACTATACAGTGAAGTAAAAGTACATTCAATAAGTAAGGCAAGTATAAAACCATTATCAAAAAAAATACTTTAAGTTAAAAAGTAAAATTACTTGTTATTGAATATAGAAGATATGTTTTCACTAGAAGGAATGGGAGGATTTTTTTAAAAAGATGCTAATGAGACACCAATTCTGAGTATTACAGTGTTGCATGAGTACAGTACTGAATCAGCGAAGTAATTTTTAATGTAATCATCTAGTATTTAGGTGCAGTGCAGGTGGTAAAGTTTCCTACCTGGTGGCAGAGTCTCCAGGTTGTGAGTCTTTTCATCAAAACTGCGAGCTTTGCTTCTACCGGACGAGTCGCTGGAGCCCCATTCTTCCTGAAAGAGCCAAAACAAAGTCGCACGTGCACGTTAGCAGGGACATAAAGTTTATTCTGAAACACTGGACAGGTGCAGAGACACAGCTTTTGGTTTTCAGCTTTCCCAAAAAAGAGAAACGTGATTTCGAGCATAACACTGTATGCAGACTTAATATTATATACATACATAAATATTTAATGTATTGTTTGAGCACTAAATCCTTTAACTGGTGAATGTTTATGTTTGAACCTGAATCTGCATAACAGCTAACTGATACATGTGAGGTTCAACTGTGTCTGCTCATACATCTGCTAAGACAACAGGATGTCCAGAGAACAGCATTATTGTACATTAGCTCAGGTTCAATCAAATCTGTTTAATAGATAAGCAGGAAACACATGAATCAATACTGTAAATACATATTTTTCATGCTATGAAATCATCAACTCACTCAATCGGTGATAACTGGACAGAATGTTAATTTTATTTCACATCATCAACCAGTTAAAAAAAAATCAGCGACCGAGATCATACACATGAAGTGATTCAGAGGTCTCAATCAGGCCAAGTCATCCGTTCCTTTATTTTCTATTGCCCATTCATCAGGTTTTCATTCATTCGCCTAATCCTCCCCTGCAGGGTTCATCGGTGCATTAAGCAACATGTCCTCACCATTCACAAAGTCGTGGAGAGACGGCTGAGCCGTTCCTCCTTGTGTCCATCTAGGTTACCGCTAAAACCCACTGGATCAATACACTGGGAGCCACAGCAATTAGTGCTATTCACTGCTCGTCCAGACAGCCAGCCTTGACTTTAGAAAACTATTGTCCAGCTCTTGTATTCGCTCTTTGTGTCCCTTTCACCTTCAGCATCTCCAAAATGCTTTATTGATCTTTCTTAACTGCGTCAGGACAACCAGTGACACCACAAACAGTATTTAACCATTGATTTCTACGTCTGAAAGCTGTGATAAAAGGAGTTTCACATATTGTGTTTTATGTAATTCTAGAAGCAGAATAACTGCACTTTACTCCTTAGCAGCTTTTACATTCAGAGCATCAAACTCTTCTAAAACTAAACACAGCCATTTTCCAATTGACAGAAAAAAGATTAAACTGTCCGACACCCCACATCGACTATAAAATCATACATAAAATCAATTTCTATAAGTGTTTACAGTAGCGTGTGTCAGATGGTAAAGCCAGTGTAGGATGATAACTAAAAACGGCAGTTTTTTTCCCTGCAGAAATTCAGTTTGACAGGTTGTGGGGGAAAATAGGACACATTTCAGGTAAAATAAAGAAGAAATTGGCTTCAGACTTTTTGTTGGGGTGCTTTGTATAAAGGCTCTGTAGCTGACATTTTACAGTTGACTCTGCAAAATGAAATGATTCATGGCTCTGCATTTTCAGCTGGTTACAAAATTGCCCACTTTTACAGCTAATCAACATAAGAATATAAACCAAGGAGCATCTCTTGGTTTATATTACCAAGGAGCTTTCCTTCTTCAGTCTTCACTGCTTTTGAGTGTCAGTAAACACGGAGTAAGTATACTCACTATTTTTCACAGTGTTGTGATTTTATAAGCTGCTGTAAGCGTAACTCAGCATGATGTTCATCTGAGTGATAAAAGGTTTGTAATACCAGGACAAATTGTTGCTAGTTTCATAGCAGGACTGTTTAGGGTTGACTAGAGACATGGTCTGAAACTTTTAAAGATATTTTTATGGGTTTAGGTTTATGTTAAAATCACATGGTTATGTAAGATCAGCACGGTATGGTTAAGTAAACTCGTTTTACAGAAGTAAAAGCTGCTCAGTGATTCAGCATACATCTATATGCTGTAAACCAGTTTCAGCCAGGACAGAAACAAGGATTTGCACAGTTTTTAACATGAACATTTACAGACACATTCTGCAGACATCAGGGACCTGTTTTTTGTGTGTCTCTTTCTGTATGTTCATAGTGTTTTCTGAACCTTATCCAACCTTGCAGTGTTAAAAATACAGTCCTCTGCCTCTTTGCACTGCTGATGCCTCATAGTCCACAGAGCAGTCTCACTACAGACACAGTTACATTGTGAAATGTGCTGTGGGAATTCTACTTCCGGAACATATTTGTTCTCATGTGCAGCAAAGCAAACCCAGGCCAGTGCACAAATATAGAGTTAGTCTGTGGATCTGTAAAGTAATGTTATACATCTGCATCTTCTGACAGAAGGACAGACGGTCGTTACTGGAAAGGCTTAAAAAATTCATGGTTTCATCATCTGACTTTTCACTGAGTTAAGATTTAAGCAACAAGATGCAACTTGAGGGAATCAGGTTAGCAGTAGCATGAGACTCAGAATCAATCCACTCGGCTTAGTTTTGCTCTGCTTAAACCTTCAGGTATTAGTCTTATGAAATTACCACAAAGCTATAAAGCAAGCCAAGCAGAAATTATTGACCTTAACGTCAGCTTGCTCAAACACTGTTAGAAGGGTATGTACAGTATCTGCACTGTTGCCAGGCTGTTCGAGGAGTCTAGTTCACAGAAGCCTCGACAGCACCTCCCCACATTAAAATAAATTTTACAGCATATTCTACAAAAAAATTAAAAGCAATCTGTTCAAACTCATATTCTAATATGTTAATGCAAATGTTCAAGTGTGTGTGTTTATGTCGGATGTAATTTCATTACATCTGAGTGCAGTTTATGAAATTCAGCGTTGATAAAAAAGACACAACACACATGAAGTGGCTGTGACCTTGTCCTTTGCCACCAAAATCTAATCTAATCGAAGTCTAATTGGATGTGTGATATTCCTGTGATAGCAGAGGTATTAAAAAACATGCATTATAATGAAATGAAATAATGTATCTTTAAATATATGGTTGAGTGACTCTGTATAGTTGTCAGTATTACCCAGGGCTGGGGAGCCTGGGAGGTCGGTATAGATGTATAGTAGTCAACCAGAGCACTTGAGCAGAGTGGAGCAGGGAGAATTCAGCTTCTCACTCACTGACCTGTTCTCCGGCTCCACCGCTCCGAGATGCACCAGACAGCTCTGCTCTTTATCACTCAGCACTCAACTCAAATTGCATCACACTCCTATCAGATTGTACCCATATACTTTCCAAAAAGGCAAAAAAAAAAAAAAAAATCACATCGCTTGAACTCCAGCTTTACATCCCAAAGAAACCAAGACTAATGACCTGCAATGGCTGATTTTTGGCTGAAAAGTGCATTCTGGGTTGGGCTTGGGCATGTTTCAAGTTCATGGTGTGAGCAGTACCACAACTGGTCAACAGTTTCAAATCTGCACCATTTAAATTCAGGCTTCAACTATAAGCCAAGAGACAATGGACGAATTCTGTTTACGGTGGCATGCAAAAGCGACTCCTCGTGCTCAGTTGCTAATTCTAAAAGAAATGCTAAAGTAAAATTTCAATTAAAGTAAAAAGGCGTCATAAAAGGTGTAATATAAGCAAATATAACCAAAAAAAGGAAGAGAAAGTATTAGAAGGACTCAAAGAGGAAAAAGGACCAGGATCTGATCTTGACGAATAAACAGACACAAGCTTGAAAGGGGCAGATAATATTGACATTATGAAAGCCTTCCAATTATCCAAACAAGAATAACACAGACATGGATGGTGTACTAACAGCAATAAACTACAAACTCTAAGCTAACAGTCAAGATCTAATATCACTTTAATCTGTAATAGTGATATTTAGCTCAAAAACCTTCACTGATTTCCATCATTGCTCTGACAGTTTAGCAAAAAAACATGTTGACTACCTACTGTTGCTGCTCTGTGCATTGATAGTAGAATAACAGATATCCTGCACCACTTTTTCTTCTCTTTTTCTCCTTAGTTTTTAATATGTTAAAACCATCAATACATTAAATTCCATTTGGGAATGAGATCCGTTCCCAGCCTCATGCCTTCATTTGTAACACGCTCATGAAGAGTCGGTGCTCAGAAAAGATCAGGGAGCAATTTTCCCTGCTATGCTTGTAAATGCTAAAAAAAGAAAAGAAAAAGAGTTTTAGGCTCCAGTGTTACTTCTTTTAGCTGCACAAATTCATCAGCTTACTGTTTTTAAAGAAGAGAAAGAAAAATTATGATCACTTGGTGGTGAAATTAAGCAAAACGAAGAAAAACAAGGAATGTTGTGAGAAACGTGATGGGAAGAAAAGGGCTATTCTTCAGCTGCATCTGTGCCGTCTGCTTCTAGTCCAGAGTCCTTGTGATTTATGGTTTAAAAGATCATTTGTGAAACCTCATAGTGAAAATGTCCTGTATCTGCCCCTCTTCCAAACACACACACCGTTAATTAAAACTGCTCTTTTTTTCTCCCACAGTTTGGGAGAATTAAAAATTTTTTTCTGTTCTCTGAACTAATTGTGGCTGCACAGCTTGAGTTACCATTTAAATGACAACTGAGCATCTAGTTTCGAAAACACTAAATCTATGCTCACAACCACCCTGGACCTGTAACGGTTCAACTACAGATCCAACAGACCAACAGAAGATGGTAGCTCAACTGGCCTCCACATCAAACAGAAGGGGATGTACAGCATGTAGGGAAGCTTTATCCCCCAACATGATCGTCAATATACTGGGTCTCGGTCAAACTGTGTGCACGAGGTTCGCTCGGAACAGTCAAACTCAGGACTCATCTGTCCCCAACCCTGACTCCCAGCCAGTGGTGGAGCAAGAATATTTCCATTAGGCTGCTCAGAACATCCAGAGTTAGAGGAAGCCAATTCTCCCACCAAACTGCAAACTGATGACTTCAAAACATTTATGTAGTGGTTAACACTGTTGCCTCACAGCTAGGAGGACCTGGTTCTACTCCACCTGACCGCGCTGACCAAGCGCCTCTCTGTGGGTTTTCTCCAAATACTCCCACTTCCTCCCACAGCACAAAGACGTTTAGTTAGTTAACTTGTACAAATGGTTGTCTATCAAGCTGGCGACCTGTCCAGGGTGTACCCTGCCTCTCACCCAATGACAGCTGGACCCCAAAGAGGAAGAAGCAGTCACGATAATGGATGGATGTAAAACAACGGATAAGTTCATGTAAATGTTGGGAGGAGCTGCTGCAGTTGTGATTCTTAACATTCCTGTGTGCGGTGGCCAGACTTTGGTCAGAGGCTGTTACATGTCGATCTATCGCAAGTTAATCCACTTTTTTTTGCCCTTCTTCTTTTGGCTTATCCCGTGGTCAGTGTCGCAACAGTGGAGCAGGGTGCGCACATAGATTTGGTAACAGGTTTCATGACAAGACGCCCTTCTTGATGCAGCCCTCTCTAACTTTGCACTGGGCTTAAGGCTGGCACACACACTTTAGAGAAAGACATCTGAGTTGGAATAAAGTTTCTCTGCTCTACCAAGTCAATATCAAATTGTTGTATAACACTAGACTCAATAGTTTTTTGGTTTTTTTTTAGCACTTTAACCATTTATTGGACAGTTTCGTAGTGGAGATGCAAACTTGACGAGAGAGAAAGCAGGTGTGACATGCAACATGGGCACAAAGCTGGACCGTGATGCTGCGGTTATGCAGAATCATGCGACAATCTTTAACAAAGAAATGCAAGATCCGGTTTAATATAGCTTATTTTAGCTCCTGTGTGTGTTTGTTATCTCTCCTGTTTTTTGTGTCTTTTTAGGATTTTTCTCATATGGGGGTTGGTTTGTTTTCCTGGTTTGAGCCACCTAACAACTCTCGTGGGTGTTTGAGTCCCTGCAGTATGTTTATCTCTGTGCTTTGTTGTTGGTTTATGTAGGACAGCATCAAGCATTTTCCTGCACACAGATCTCTAAAGAATTTATATTCATCAGAAAATAAGGAAAATTAAGGGTTTTTTGTGTCATGCTGCAACACAGAGTGATGGGGAGTGAGTACACATACCTGAGGATAACTAGGTGCCACAAGTACACAAACTCAAGGTGCCTAAACAAAGTACTCCACTGCAATTACAAGTACCTTGAACCACATCTACAAGCACTTTACTAAGAAACTGATTTCTCTAGGAATCAATCCAACTGAGTTACTGATAGGAAAAGTATTTTAAACGCTATTGAACTCGATGCTGTTGATAACATGAAGTCTGGTCCACATTTGTTCCACATGCCTCATAATCAATATTTCTGCAGAACAGCTGAAAGACTTCAAAAACCTAATTTCT
>OMLM01020386.1:0-20773 GCA_900302695.1 Helostoma temminkii | reverse complement strand
ACACACACACACACACAACACCACATGGTTTGAAATAAAGCTATCAACGTGTGATTAAAGTGTAGCATAGTATTTGGCAGCCGTTTGAGTGGAGCTAGCAATGTGAAATCTCAATGCAAGTGAACGAGGCCATCATTAAGCTGAAAACAAGAAAAAAAAAAGGGCGGGTTTTGGTGCATTCTTAAAAACAAAGAAAGCACTGGTGAGCTCAACAATACTGAAAGGCCTGGACGACCATGGAGGATGATCACAGAATCCTTTCCTCAGTGAAGAAATACACAAGATGGATAACAACTCTCAGTATACTCTGAACGCAATTCAAGACTTTTTAAAGGCAAAGAAATTGAATAATCTTCAATGGTCAAGTCAGTCACCTGACCTCAATCCAATAGATTATACTTTTCAGTTACTGAGGACAAACTGAAAGCTCAAGATTTTTATTACTGCTGAAGCTGCCACAATCTGCCTGACAACCACCCACTTCATTTTACCATCACTTGTGAACAAAGACACAGAGAAACACCTTTATTTATTATTTAGGACTGCAACTCATAAGCAACCAAAAGGAAGAAATCCACCATTTTCCAGCAAGAAACCATAGCAGATCGGATTTGGCCCAGTACAATTTGATAGTCAAGTTCTGATGAAGTCAACAGATCCACATAATCTGCAAACAGCAAAGAACTAACTGTTAGGATCCGGAACTAGACACTTTACTCCACAGTCTGTCCATGAAAATAACAATTAAGCGACAACACAAACCAGAAACATGTTTGATTTTCTCAAGACAATATTCATACCACGTATCACCAGCTAAAATCATCCCAGTGGACACAGTCATACTATTTCTACTTGCAGACTGGAAGGACAAACTACCATGACCCCTTCCAGCAGCCTTTCAACTGTGAAGAGCTGGCTCACTGTTCTTTGTTGTCTACGCTGGGTGTTCATTTTTAAAATCCAGTCCACCCAACGTCAGACTAAAACTGAAACCAACACAAAGTGCACATAACCGTCTAAATATGTCACTTTTCACCATGTATTACTGCGGACTGTTGAAAAGCAGCATTGTGTCCGTCTGTGAGTCTCTCACAGCGCTGTCAGTCAGTATATGAAAAACCAAAAGGCCAAGGAGCCGTCTCTATAGTGTTTGTCTCTATGCAGAGAAAACTTGCAAACCGTGCTTCCAAATTAAGAAAAAGGTAGAGAAGAAATCAGATTACTCATCTGCTCTATATATACACGGATTTCCTGTAACCAGGTTTCTTAAGTGCACATAAACTTGGTTTCTCTGAGTAACGTGCATGTTAACGCACTGACTGATCAACTTAGGCAGCCTAACGATGTCCAGAACCATCTCCACCACATGAGGTCAACATGAATGGGGCTTTCCATGAGTCTTTAACTCTGTTACCACCACACAGGATGTGTTGGTGCGGTCCAGGAGTTCGTCAAAGTGTTCTCACCACCGCCCAACAATCTCCCCAGTGAGAGTCAGCAGTTCTTCTCTCCTGCTGAACACAGCCTGTCCAAGCCCTGCATGCTGTCCCTGCTCCACCTGACGGTTTGCCGGAGCCAAATGGCTCTTTTTGAGTAACAAAATGTTAAATTTAATTTCCTGAAATCTTTTAAAAAATGTCAGATTTTACAGCTCGGGGTAATCATTTTTCAGGATTATGAAAGCTGCCTATTCCCCCTCCTATTGCTAGTCAGCAGGAGTTTGAGAATTAATTTGAACAAATGACTCCCGATCACGGGCAAGTTCAGACTCATTTTTCAGAAAACAGCGAAGGCGCCGCTGGAGACAACGAATGTCTTGAGCACGAGGGTGATGGAGCGAAGTGCTGAATCACCTGAGCTTGTCAGCAGAGGGGGAAAAAAGTAGGTCAGGGTGGTGAAATGCAGAGTGGTGACGTTCAAATCCTCAATTCAGTACAAACTCTTTCATGAACGACTTGCTTCCTCTCTTTTCTTTCCCTACACTCCCTCTTCCTCCCTGCCTTCTTTGATGCCCACCCTCCTCCTCCTCCTCCTCCTCCTCCTTCTTAACAGTAAATGATTGTCCCTCCTCCACCACAGCGGTGGTCTGTCATTACCACCACCAAAAAGACTCCTTCTTGCTTTCATTAGACTCTTTATTACATGAAAATAATTGTGATTTGTGCAAATTACACCTCCCGTTACTTTTTAAAGACAATATAATGGAGAATATAATGACCTGGAAAGGTCTGGATGAATTGAATTTACAGTAACACACTGAGGTCACTGATGTTACAGTACTGAAACACAACAACACGCACATGTTACCTCATACCACAGGAGTGCGTGTGTGTGTGTGTGTGTGTGTGTGTGTGTGTGTGTGTGTGTGTGTGTGTTTGGTTGGAACAGGAAAAACTTTAAGTCTATAAATATGTTCTTTTCCATACAAGGAGAAAAGTTTTCTGTGAGCAGCCACAGGGAAGTGGGTTTTTTTTCAATAATGGGTATCGCACATGTAGGCTGAGGAGTCGTGATTTGCAATGCACAGTTTGTGTGTTTAGGCTGAACTAAAGCCAGGATTTCTACAGTTTCCTCTTCTACAGTTTGAGTTGCATGTGCAAGATCAAACACTGAAATGTGCACATACAGTATAACCTTTGCTCTAGACTTATATGCACAGTTCCTTGGTTAGTACAACTTGGTTATTAATAAATTAATGAATGAAGATACATGCCATTTTTCCACATAAACCAGACATGTTTTGTTCTTGGCCCGACACCAATAACATCCTCTAAAAGCAGTTACATAATGACAGAGCCTGTTGTCAGAGGACATCAGCAGGTCAAATCTGTGATCCAGTCTGTGTTATGTACAACGTGGGTGACAAGATGTAAATGCTTATGTTTATAATATTCTTCTGCATGACGCTATCCATCTCTTGTTTAATAACAGTAACTCATTCATTAAAAGGGGTTGTCAGCATTTATGTTTGCACAACTCACATTTGGGGTTGTAAGCAAAAGAGTTTGAGAAACACTGAATGCTTAAAAATCAATCCAGCAGAATCAGCGATACACTGACTAATGCTTCTGAATATGGGTCAAGAAAACACAGGAAAAAACACAGTAACCTATGATTCCCATGATGCAACCCTGGTTAATAAATCCAGCTTTCTGTTACAGATTAGTCTTTGGAAGAGTCCTCTACAGCAGGAACATGCAGAGAGTTTTATCAGGGACAGACGCTTACATTTTAAAAAAGAAGCATATATGAGCAATAGGCAGTTTAAACTATTCCCCAACATTACAAATATTAATAATAAACACATATACTTATTATTATCAGCCTAGGACACATTGTTAACAGACTGCGCTTCACGCAATTATGGAAATTCGATTACTTACTTTGTTTATACTTTGTTTATAGATTTCATATTAAAGTAAGTGATAACAAATTGTTGTTAAAAGAATCATTCGATTAATCAACTAATAGATTAACCATTTATTATCATTATATTCCAACAGCCCATTGAAAACTGTGAATTATAATGTTTGAGAAGCTGCGCCTTTAAAATCTGGAGTGTTAGGAATCCATCAACGCCTGTGCTTCGCTGTCTTTTTGGCCAATGTGAGTTTATTTGTGTAAAGCTACATATGCGTTCGATACAGCACTTGGTTCCGATCTCTTCGTTCTGTGGGTCACGTTGGTGTGTGTCTGTTACACTGCAACACAAACAGCAGGAAACCCTTCAGCCAAAACTCACTGGGATCACGACGCAATCTCAGCTTCTGCTATATTAAAATTCATGTTCATTAAGCTGGGGTTACAGAAAGAGCGCAGACATCAGATGTTTTATGAAGGGTAATTACAGACAAACACTTGTTCTGTTACTTTTCTGGCGCATAAAGATTTTATTTTATTTTTTGGACAATGACACAGGCCTTTTGAAAACAAAACTGCCGCTCTTATCATGCGGCTCTCCCCCGAGGAAACGTCTCATTTGGAGTTATGACCAATAGTTTCAGTAACCAGACAGTGACATATTACAGACCTTTATCAAGTCATTGTTATGAACTGTTCTAACTGTTTTCACGTGTGTTGTGGTTTCAGGGTGTGTTAATCGCGGTTGCATTCAATCATCGAAATATTAAACCATGACTGATTTCATAAGGCACCTGGAAACGTTCTTATCGCTGCAACCTTCGCTGAAAAGTGAAGGCTGCTGCACACACAGACACAACTGGTCTGTCCAATGACCAGCTGTAGGTGGGTTATGTTGTGCAAACTACATGATACACTGGGTGTTTATGTGCACAGATGTGTTCATGTTTGTCATCATAGGAAAAATTCTGGCTGTATGGCTGCCAGCAAGATGATGAGCATTACTCACGGCAATGAGCAATCTTTTGGATTTAAACTAAATATTTTTCTCTGATTGGATGGTCATGCTGTCAAATAAAGTGATTATAGCATCAAAAATATTGACTTGGACAAGAAATATATACACACACACACAACATGTTGATAGTTTGACACTTGATGACCGACTTCCAAGAACAATAGCATAAACAGAAAATGTCATCTGAAGTGATGTGTATGACAGCAGAGGCCTTGAAGATGCATAAAAAGGGGAAGAGTGTTGCTGCCACAGCAGCATAAATCTCCTGTAACTCACAGCTGTGAGTCATAACATGAGTAGCAATGGTGTCATCACCGTGTTTACAGTTGTGTGCACTGTGCTGTGTGAGAGAAGGTAAAGAAAAATCTGTTTTTGTGTCAGGACATTATCATCCACTATGATTCACTACATTAAGGCCCAATCCCATTTCTCCCCCTTAGCCCTACCACTAGCAGAACAACAGAGTTATGTCATGGTGTCTGATGAGCGGCTTAAAAAGTTCGCCAATTTACTGCGTCTGGTCTTTAGTTAATTTTCGGACACGACATGCTGTCAAGTCACAGAGTTCAGACATGAAAATATGTTAACATGCAAGACGGTTGTGCAAATCGGCAGTAATGACGGCGCGGCACAAGAGCAGTCGTCTACCAGTCCTACATTCTGAGGTGTCCGTGGACAAGACACCGAAACCCTGCTGCTGTCCCTCACTTGTTAGACGCTTTGGATAAAAGTGTCTGCCAAATGACTAATAATGGAAAGATAATACTAAAGTTTCCAATGAAGAATATGACCATAAATGTATAGGCACAAGACTGAATATAACATAAAACAATGGCTGCCATAATTAAATCCTTATTAATTCAAAAATTATTTTTATTTGTGGGTCTCTTTGCTCGTTTGTGCAGCCATAATGTCCGTGTGTCCGGTGCATGCTGAGAAATCTGTGGTCCTGAAAAATCTTTGTTTCTATGTAGCCCCCTGCCTTAGCCCTACACCTCCATCTTAAAGAGAATTGGGACACCCCTACTGCAAAACCGAGGGGTAGGGCTAAGGGAGAAATGTGATTGAGCCTAAATTATTTTTTTTTTTAATCCTCCCCCTGCCTCATGTCAGAGATGAACGTCCTACTGGATTTGGTGATAACTTTAGTCTGTCTGGTTCTGATTTTATTACATATAAACCTAAGCTGCATTTAACATGTGCCATCCACATGACCCAGCAGCTACTTTGGATCTTTTTACTGCAACTCCGCATGAAGATGTAGGGAATTATTAGGAAGCAACAGTAAAACTACATGCAACAACACGATGGTTAAATTTCACAATTACCCTGCAGTCAACATGTGTGATCCCAACAGATCAACGTTGTGGACGAAGTTCACTCAGGAGGATGTCACGGGGAAACACACACGCACAAACTGGGCGTAATCAGAACCCTACACCACCGAGCAGAGGACAGAGGGAAGAGATAAAGAACATAAACAGATCACGGTGTCACTTAAAACATGTGGCTAGCCAAACTGGCTGTTTGCCAAATCCACTAGAAGATCCAGGAGCACTGTCACAACAATAACATTGTCATTCCGTATATGTCTGAGAAGCTCAGGATCTTCAACAAATACAGCATCTCAGCACATTTCAAACCCGTCAACACACAGAAAAAAAACTGGTCCAGCTCAAGGACAAAACACCCAGACACAAGCAGAGCAATATGCAGTCGAGTGCAGTGAAGTATGTGCAGATCTGCACACAGGAGACACTGAACAACAGCTTCACAAACGCATGGCACAACACAGGAAAGCCAGCTCCCCGGGACAGGACTCGGCAGTCCATGTGCACCTGAAAGACAAGGGCCACTCCTCTGAAGACAGCAATGTTCATATTCTGGACAGGGAGGACAACAGGTGTAGAAGCTGTTAAATCGAGGCGATGGTTTACAGCACAATGCTGCTCCAGGTGAAGGACTCAGGGCTGTCTCCACAAGTGAGGGAGAAACAGAGCACGAGACTGACAGGCTCATTGGTGCAGCGTCGGCATCGATGCAGGCATCATAATGAACCATGGTCAAAAGGGAGCCGAGTCGCAAAGCAAAACTCTCACCATCTTACCAGCCAGTCTACGCTGGAGTTTTGAGTAGCGACTTACAAGCGACCAGAGTTTCCTGGACTAACGTGTGAACCTGCTGTCAACACGATGCCAGGTAAGCAGAAGATAATGGAGGGATATATGCTGCATGTATGATGCTTGGCCTGAGTAGAACCTCGCTAGATGATGTAACATTACGTTGCAGAAATAGTTGAGCCAGATACCCCCCTCCCCTCCCCGTTCACCCCATGTGGTGCAGATTCCTGCTGTGTAACACATCCCTGTTGAAAAAGGACACAGAAAGCAGCGTTTACTCACACACAAAGAAAGTCTGTGTGAACTTATTCGTAATGTCGGTTGGCAACAACACATCAGTCTAGCAGAGTAAACAGCATCATTCCTTTTCTACCCAAGGAATATTATGTCACCCTCACACTGTTGTCTGTCTTGATCATATCTGAGATATTTGAGCTGAAACGTATCCGACGGCACAGCTGAAGTAGCTGAAATAATGCCACAATCTGCTGAGGCAAATACAGTCAGCAAAGTGGAATCAGCATATCTGTAGACGGCTAACCAGCTGGTTTATGAATAGAACAATGGATCACCTCACTGTGCACTTGTGCAGTGGCAGAGCTAATTTAAATTTTAACACCCTTTGCTCACCACCCCCATCATTTCTAGGAAGAATCAATCTCAACAACAGTGTCGTAACCAAGTTTGATTCCCTCTCTACTGTGCTGCTGTTTTTGGAAATGTGAGAACTGTAAGCAATAGAGTGTGAGAGCCCTGTAATCTGCCAACAGCACAAATGGACTTCATCCCAACCACAACACAAATCTCAGGTGCCACGGTTTATCTCGTTCCTGCCATTACAGCTCTGAAAGTGTAATTTAATTTAGGTACGTTTGTTGCGCGCAGCCGTCTCTGCTCGCCGTTTAGGGGACAGCGAACCCTGGCCTGTGAGAACGTCGCTCACTCTGCAGCTGCTATGTCGTTAATGGACGGCAGGAGAAAGATGAGCGAGGCTGAAGCAGCGAGTCACGCGCAAACAAAGCTGACACACACAAGACTGTACCGTTACAACGAAACAGAGACGCAAACACAGTCTAACAAAGAATAACCAAAACTCCTCCCCGGAGTTTGGCCCAGTTAGCTGTACCTGTGTGTGTTAACTGCATGCAAGCAGCAGCCTTGGCCTCATCTCTAATGTGACATCAGACTTTAAAACATAATGATATGCAGCACAGAATGTGAGAATCAACCCATTTCAGACCAATCCAAGCTAAGGTGTTAGATTGCTTTAGCTATTCTTGGCCCGTCTTGACGGGTCTGACACAATCACATCTGCTCCACCCCCACCGAGCTGAAAGCACAGATAAATCTAACCTACCTTTTAAGGCAGAAATGCACAGAGACAGAAAAAAGGCACGAGGCCCTGCTGACCCAAGAGCTGAGCATATGCTGTTACTCTCTTTATGTCTGAGATGTCTAAAACTGTGGTTTACAGCCCCAGTGTGAGTCACAAGCCTGGTTCTGGTGGGTCCGTACATGACGAGATTATTATGTTTTCACTGACTTTTTATAATTGGCTCCCTGGGCGACAGACTCAATTTCTGGCCTACTTCAAAAGACTGAACAACTAAATAAACAAAAAAAATCCAATACCAGTGGCACGAGAAATCGGGCGTGCGTGAACACAGAAAGAGCGAACGACGGCGGGAGAAAGGGAATGCAGAAGGAGAAGAAGGAAATGAGTGGATGACCGTTTGGCCGAAACAGGAGAGTTTAACATCATCGCACACTGAAATACGGCCTGAGTCAGGAGAGAAAGCATCATTAAATACAGTAACAAACATCTTTATGAGCATGCTTACATGCCCAGAAATAAACCACTGCTTATTGGATAAGGAGAAGTACTCAAAGCGTAAAAAGTTATATTTTGCTGCTTAAATAAAGGCATTTGAGCAACTGACCCTTAAGTTCAACAACCCTCAGGAATGGAACATACGTCTTGCAGAGGACTGTGGCCAGGCTCCTCTGTGGGTGAGTGCGCACACTCTGCAACTATCAATGTGTTCGAGTCCTGCTCTCCTTCCGGCTGTTGCTCTCCGACACTGTAGCAGACACTGCGAACCAGTCTACGGCGGCACGTAAGAAGCTGCTGCAGAAGAAGAAAACAGGCACTGCCAAATGTGACGGCCCTGTGTGGGGAAGCATTTTGTCGGCTTGTGACTTTTAGACTCAAGCAAAGTGCATTTGCAGTGTCCAGGTAATGGAGGTAGAGCACTGGGCTCTGTAAGCCATGTGGATATGTGTTTTATAAATGGGTTTTCTTGGTTTTGAAATGTAATTACTCTTGGTGGGTTCCTTTTCTTTTTCATTCCCCTTCCTCATCTCTTCCCTTCTACATTAAATTTGGATGATTTCAGCAACTTTTTCTAAGAAGTATGCAGGTAGTCCGTGTTAGTCCGTGTGCCTGGCATCCCAGTCTCCCAACGTGCAACACAGTGTGATGTAACGTCACATTCTCTGTAAATATGTTGATTGGATCTTAATATCAGAGGTGGAGCACAAAGCGTACAGGTAAGGGTTTCCTCCAATCAATGAGCCGTCCACTAGCTGACACGAGGCAGACTTTCCGAGGAGCACATGCTTACCTGCAGTTGTTTGCTTTCTATTTCTGCACAATACATAAGAAGTGCAATCATAACAGTATTTCTAGTCTGCAAACATGTGTCATGGCTGCTGATAGGAGCAGGCGGGGAGGACTAAAACACAAGCCCACAGGGAGGCAGGTGCAGTCAAGTGAGTTTACTTGAAAGCGAGTTGAAAATAAAGGCAGGCACACGGATACAGGAAGAGGTTTGGGTACAGGCAACAGGAACCAAATAAGACCGATGACAACAGAGGAAGTAACTTGGTGGCTGGTTACCACAGCAGGTACTGAACTAAAACTGGACATGTTAACACTGCACTGCATTTTATTGTAACAATCTCCCCATCAAATCAATTCCCTACACTTCAGCATACAGTTAATTAATGCCTTTATAAACTGTGCCACTGCAGCACACAGGTCAGCCTTTATATCTGTTTGTAATGTTTGCTGCTTATCTACAAACTGTTTGCTGGTAGCACTGGTATTCCTGGCTCAGCATCTTATTTGGAGTAAGAACGATTTTCCTACCATAAATCATTGTACATGAACAATTACAACAGGCACAGGCTGTTTAGTCCTGACTCGGCAGAACTGGTCTGGTGTTACACCTAAACTTCTACACTCTGAAATCTCTGGCGGAAACTTTGGACGGAGTTCATGTTTTTAAAAAAAAAAGAAAAAAACTTCCCCATAATGTGAAACGTCTACAGCCTCTTAGAGACGTCCAGACAGACTAGACAGAGAAACCTAACAGATGAGGGATAAGTGGAAAAATGAGTGTGTGTTGCTAAATTGTGCAATGAGTTGAGTTATAAACACAGGACCATTTGACACACAAAGAGAAAAAAATCTCAATTCTGCTGACGTGTCACTAAGAAAGAAAAAAAAAAAGACAAACCCACGGGGAAAGTCAGCAAGATGGAAGTGCATGCTGTGGTCAAAGACACACTCAGACGCAAACCAGGGTGCTCCAATTATTCACTATACTCTTCATATGCCAACACATGAGGCTCAGCAGAGCAACGCTATGAGTCTGGACTGTGCAGTTTGACTTCAAACCCTCACAGCATGAATCTGATTCTTCCTCATTTTTAAACAAGAAAAAGTCAATAGAGCCGAGTCAGCACCTCTGCTTCCTGAAAACCAATTTCAACATATTAAGACGCTTTACAAGCTTCTTTTTTTTTTACTAGTATGGGTCAATAGCACTATAAACTTTAATGCAGAGTTTTTATGAGTGTGTAGCAGTGAGTTCAGTCAAATTATATATGCTGGTGTGTCTGACAGGGCTACAAAGACGAGGAGATCAAGCAGAGGTTCACGTCACACGTCAGATGTCGGGGGTGGGCAATCTTATATCGTGATCTTAAATATGTCCACAGTCTCTGATTATGTTATGCTGCAGACTCCACATGATAACGTCTCTGTGCTACATCAACAGGCCAAAAATTGGCGATGAGCTATGTTGATTATACAAATCACAGAATTTGTACTTTCACTGGTTGTTTCTGTCTGTTCTTTACAGTGGCCATGAAAACTGAAGATCCCACTTCAGCTCGTGATTGTTATTAAATACTGCGATATGACAGAAGTGTTGACTGCGGGCAGGGTAACTGCAGGCACTTACAGGCAGCTCCAGAAGTATTTGTTTATGATTTTGCATCTGTTTTCCTGACCAGCTGATACCAGAACCTAAAGGTTAGAGTTAATACAAGTCAAGCCATACTTAATATACATTAGTACAAATTAATATTGTCCTTCTTCTACCCTACTACATTTGCTTGGCGACTTGTTTTCCCTTTCAGCCCAGTGAAACCATGCATCTCCAAATTTTAGTTCTAAATTTTATGAGCTGAGAAAATTACTTTAACCAAAATAAATCCACTTTGGACAAAGCAAAACACATATCTGGCAGATCTGTAGTCAGTAAAAAGATACAGTATGAAGATCTCTCAGAATAGGATGAACTGCTGCAGATTGAACTAGGAAACACTGTAAAACCACAACAATCGACTGAAACAACACCTGAGTGACAGAGTCCGTCACAAGCAGCTGGTGTTAGCAGCAGTGTCTGTACTTCCAGTGGATTCTTCTCAGCAGAATGGCACTTTTCATGAGGAAAGCTGAAACAAATACATCTCCGGTTCATTATTGAATGGCCATGATGTGATGCAGGGTGAGAAATTAACACGTCCCACCGGACCAGTGTTAAAAAAAAAAAATGTATCTACCCACCACTCTGGCAGATGACCAGGCATTATAAGAGACTATTGGTTCCATTTTAAAAATCAGTTTCTTTGGCTGCTGAAGAGACACAAAACCTTCCTCAATCAGGTTTAAGGCCTATTCATACTTTCCAAATGCCCATGTCGTTTTACTGACGTCAATTTTGTCACTTTACCTGTGTCCTTAACTGTAGTATGAATGTGCACAGATCTATTAAAGTACAAATAGCCCCAATGAATAAGAATTTACTGTTCAATCTTAAGAAGTAGTTAAGTACTGTATAAATATGTCAGTACCATGTCATGAAATACAAGAAAATATTTCGTTTCTGCAGTTAAATGATATATTTAATCCACAAACTGCATAACACCAACACGCTTAATCTCCATATTTCACATCTGCACAACTTAAAGTATAAATAGACCTTTCATACAAGCCACAGAAATCTTCAAATAGATGTCATCTTCTCTGAGGAGTTTTCATGTTCTAACTGTGCCTGCATGTGTCTTCTCCAAGGACTCAGTACTGGAGTACGGTTAAGTGGTACTGGGATACATACTAAAGTCATCTGAGGTTTATTGTGATTTTTCTTTTTTAACAAAGTCCACACATGAATGTTTCAGGAGTGAAGCAGAGGGATACACAGGATGCCTCTTTGCATGTACTTCAATCTGCTCTGTTATATTAATTTTGTAAGTCGACAGCAACAAACAGCTGAGAGCTGGGCAGATGGAGCATAAAGGCAGAGATTTTGTAAAAAAAAAAAAAAAAGAAAAAAAACAGATTGAGTTAAAATATTGTGGAGTGAGCCGATACATATGCTGATGCAGACTGTGTTTTATTTGAATATGTGAGATCTGAAAGGATAAAACCACCATCACAGCACAGACATGACTGAGTTTACTTTAGAAGGCAAAGATCAACTCTTCTCCAGATTTTTTAAAAGACAGGGCAATACTGTGTATTTCACTCTTTACTCTAAAGATGTTATATGGAAATATGGCAATCTGAAAATCCTCCAGGAGCATCTACATTAAAAAAGAAACGGCACAAGGGCTGCATTTGAAGAGCCGCATCTTTCAGCCATTTCTGATCATTTATTCTGAATAATTACAAACCCATCATCTTAATAACTCCAGCCACAGTAAAACTAATGACAGCATAACCATGAAAGCATTATCATATTCCAGTAACAATTACTGGATGTGCACCAACCAAATTACATGGGTGGGTGTTGCAATTATAGCTTGTCATTTGTTTAGTGATTTGAATGTCCTCGCCACTGAAATGATGCATGCAAAAGACCATGACCACCTTTTATGTGGCCTATTTGAATAGTTTAGTCTGATAATAGAAGCACAGATTACTGCAGGTCTGACTGTGCAGTTAAGGTGAAGACGTCGGGGATGTGACACTGCTACAACAGTTTGTCTCCCAGCGACAAAAGGAATAAAAGAGGGCTGCTCTGTTTTCTCTCGATGTCTGAATATATGCTCTTTAAAAAGCTCTCATATGAGCATTGGTCCCACGAACAACGGATACCCTCATCCCTTTCAACTTGTCCACGGATGCTTGTCATGTGCCAAGGAAGCAAATCTTCGCCAGAAGAAAATAACACCAGTTTAACCACAATGAGCCTCTCGATGGATGCAAGAGCTAGAAAGATGTTCCTGGATGGTTTGAACAGATATAACCTGTTGTGTGAGACGCCTACCTTTGTGGCACCAACACATTTGTCTTCCTTCCTGGCGAATCTCAGCCTTCATCTCTTGGTATCTGCACAGCCGTCTCTGTTTATTGCAGCCAGTCAGGACTAACTCATTCTCACTGGCAGAAATAAAAGCTGCTAAACCAGACTCAACCAAAAACTCTTTTTTTCCTACCACCTTTATCACACCCCATTTTTCCTTCTGTATCTTTCCAGTAAACGCCGCAATTGACCATTTGCTAAAACATGTGCAGTTTACAATGTAACTGTTGTAACAGATCAATTTCAGGCAGAGGTCAGTAAAACCAGGCTTTTAACCCCCGGATCTGTAAGCCACTCTATAAGCTGCTTCAATCACTGTCTCGGCTGAATTTGTTTATGTTTCCAGCTGACTAATGTTCCAACAGAAAGTCAAATATGCATTTAATGTACATGACGTGCTAAAAGACTGAGGCTAATGGTGCGTTATCGTGGCAGAAAGTCCACATCCTCAACTGATGATTCATGGAAGATAAAGTATGTACATAAGGGCAATGTTCCTGTATACTGAGCAAACTCAGCCAGTTAGAACAAGCACGTTATACTCACAGTGTGACAAAGTAAATGCTCTCCCACAATCCCGTTTGGTTGCTTAGTTTACATACCTGCACTAAACAGAGGTGAGATTTATACTTATGGTTTATGTATATAAACAGCGTATAATGATGATGATGGTTTTAGGATGGTGACTAATGCCGTGTTGCATAATACGTTTGGCTGGAACATAAACCAAAACCAGCGAGGAGCAGAACATAAATTCTCATATAACATCCAAGAATGTAAATGGGGTTGAAGCCCAGTTGCTGAAAACAATGTATGGCAATTCAGTGGGCTCTTTTTACACAGTGGAGATAGCTGTGGTTCAGCTGGTAGATTGGGCCACTGTGGATGGGTCCTTGGACAAGACACTGAGCTGCAAATAAAAAGTATAATTATTGAAAATTTCCCTGAAAATCCTGAAAACATAAAATGTAGTGCAACATGCCGTTGGGACTCAAAAGTAACATCAGGTTTAAAACTGCAAAGATCAACCAGTTAGCTGCTCAACAGAAAACTAACTCGAGCTGCTTTCACACACACGCTGGATTCCTGGCTTTCTCGGAGGAGCTGCATGTGAGAACACAAACATCCGAGTCAATCCACACGAACATTAAACTGATGTTAGCCTTCATTCAAAGTCTGGGCCTGATAGTCCAGAGAATCCTCCTGTAGTGCACATGTGAAAATGTTTTCGGGTTTTTTTTGTCATTTTACTCATCATTATATCACAATGCCAAACGTTAACTGGTTACAGTTTCTTAAATGTCATAACTTTCAGTCTTTTCTTGGTAAATATTTTTGCCTTTTGCAACACTTTCTTGAATAAATAAAACAATTTAAATGCGTAATTTTGTACTTGTGTGTAGCGTAGTGATCTGTCCAAAATTGGCCCATTACCGGACAGTAACGTCAAAGCCATGAACAACACATCTTCGGCGTAGAAGTTCCTTACTGGCCAAAATAAACAGGTATGACGTGCAGGAATGACGGTGAAAACATTCACTGCTTTGCTGTAGGCTTTGTTTACATCTGGAAATATACAAATACTGCACTTCAATTTAACTTTGAGGTGAATTTTTGAATTTGTTAAAATAAGAGTGAGTGACATATGGAAAACTTTGTTTTTAGGCTTTTTACAGTGTCTTATGAACAGTAATTAGCCACAACAGCTACTGTTGCTAACAACAGCACTGTAAACACCATTTAATCTATTTCTAATGGTTTTGGAAAAGCAAACAAAAAGGACACGGCTGTCACTCTTTCTGTGCCGCAAACAGCTTACCTAGTAAAGCAAGCTCATCTGTGATTTCAATCTGAGGGACACGCTCAATTCCCTACGTGAACTGGGAAAATTCTTTGATCTGTCCCTTGAGCAAGGCACCCCCACATCAGTGGAGCTGCTGCGTCAGAACAGCAGTGCCTCTCATGGGAGTCCCAGATATGAAGTTGTATAACTCCAACGTGACCAAGAAGCTGCTTCTTGGTTCGAACAAGGGTTTTTCATTTAATAACACCACACAGAAAGTAGGTCCTTAAAAGAATAAAATAAAAAAGAGAACAGAGAACAGTCTTCTTTGGCATCTCTATTTGTAGTGCGAACCAGTCGAGCATCTGTCAGAAGTGATCATAACTCAAAATGAAACACACCCACACAAGAACGCAGTCGATACTCCGAATAAAAACTGTATTTCTGATAAGGATTCAGTACCCAGGGATCCCTCGCTTAATTTAAGCCTTTTATCGATTCAGCGTTTGCTCTGTGGAACTGCATTTAGTTAGTTAGCAATAATGGATCTGCACGCTTGCTAAAATTACATTTTACTCTGGCATCATAAACATATTGAACTGATAAGGACTCGAGTGGTTTCGAAGGCATAGAACAGGAGCTCAAACATGTAAATCAGTAACATCAGTGTAGAGGCGTGCATATACACATACAAACATTTCCCTGGACACATAACAGGGATATGAGGGTTGCAGAAGTCAGCAGAGACACCTGTGATAAATAAAAAACATCTACCTTGATCTGGACACGCACTAAATGACAGGCCAGTGTAAGAAACACTACAATGTACACAGTTAATGCTGAATCCTCGTCTGTCGACACAGAAAATGTGACTCAATTTAAAAAATTTTTTTAAAAAAACTTCATCTTTCCTTTAAAACAGCAAAATTCTCTGAGCCGGTGAAGTCACGCTGCCTCCACTGAGGGAGAGATGCATCGATAAGGCCTGAGTTTGACACATGCAGACAGGCAGCAGCTGAGCGCCTAGAGCTGCAGATAACAGGCACTGTAACTTTTCACTCTCACTTTCTAGACGAGCCAGCGTCACAATCTCTCCAAATCCCTGCTGAGATGATTCATGCATGCTCCTCTCGTTTCCTTCGGTTTGCTGGAGGAAAAGTACCAAATCCACTTCTGAACCCCCTGCCACACAAACTGGAGACTAATTTAAACCCCCGGCTAATAACAACACACTGAGAAATACTTGCAGTTCAATGCTGTGATCCGCCTCTGGGTGAGAGCTGGGCTCCATGTCAACAGTGGACAAATGTCCCTTTGTCCAAGTGGATTTAAAGATAATATAGGGTTTGATTAGTGGTGATTTCAGATTTTATCACATCACACCTAATTACAGGTGTGTGATTCCAAAATGACATGATGGTGAAGGGATTGATACCAGATGCTGTGGCCTTTCGATACAGAGCCCTAGCATTAATGTCAGCTGTTAGGATCATTGTTTTTGTAATATAAGATACTTGTTCAGAGTAATATGTTTATCATTACTGCACTCTGCAAGTGCCAACCATCATTATCAGCTAAACCCCATATACTCAACAGACTGGTCTGAATCTGGACCCTAACTTTGGACAAATAATCTATGCATCCTTACATTGACTGCTTAGACATGACGCCCTTTCATCGCTTCACTGAGGAACTCATTTCATCATTCATTATTTTCAGAGAAACAGCTAGTGACTGTGAAGTGGTGATAGGATTAAACCCAAAACACCAATAATTCAGAATCAAGTTGTCTTAAAAAAATTAAATATCTGTCTGTATATAGCTGCAAATGAAGAACAAGCTTGTGCAGAGGATGCAGTGAAGAAGATGAGCACTGCCTATATTATACATTTGCCTAATCAAGCTGCATTTGGGTACAACTGTGTTAAACTGAAAAGCTGTTTGAGTGCATGACAGCTGTTAAAAGATGTGGTGTTTATAGTGTCACCAGTAATGTTGTGTCGTATCAGGGATGCAAAAAGCTCAGAGACATATCATTATACAATATCAATATTATACAATATAATATTGTAGTTTCAATATTTTTTTCTGCATGTTCAGAGAATTTAATAAAGGAAAGCTTGAATGGTCTGTGATGCATTTTAGAGATGGTATTAACTTTCTCAATAGAATAAACAGTTATATTTTCTAAGGACCTTTTCTAAGGACTAAGTCTTTTGGTGTCTACAGCACCAAGCAGCGGATGTTCTATGTGTCTGTGGTGGTCAGTGTCATCTTCTACGCAGTGGTCGGCTGGAGCAGCAACATGACAGTGGCGAACACTAACAGGATGGACAAATTGTACAGGATTGGCTCCGTTCTGGGAATGGCGCTGGATCAACATCTCGTGACCGAGACGAGGATTCTGTCTCAACTCCTCTCAATCCTGGACAATGGCTCCAACACACTACAAAGTGTACAGAGCAGCACGTTCAGCCAGTTATTCATGACGTGCTCCACAGAACGCCACAGGAGATCCTTTCTCCCAGTGGCCATTAAACTGTACAGCTCCTCCCCATTTTGTAAGGTAGAGGTGGACTATAACTGAATCTGAGTCAGAAACTTACTTATACTTTATTACATCGTCACATCCAGCTTCTGGCCATTATCATAATGTATTCCATCTCTGACCATTACAGACTTTTCTTTTTTTATTTGTGTTGGTGTGGTTTGTTTCTCACTGTGGTTCTGTCCTTTAGGTTTTGATCAGCTGTAACAAGGTAAAGTAATTTCCCTTTGGGATTAATAGCATCTTTTTCCTTTATCTTGAATCTTAAACCACAACAAACCCTTGAACATCTCTTTCTACCCTTTCATAAGACAGACTTGGTTGCTGTGGGTGTTTTGACATGCATACTAATGAAAAGAAAAGTCACTACTCACTTCCATTATCATCCATCTATACCTTTGCTCAAACAGCTTTCTTTTTTAAGTCTTATGTTTCTTGTTTTTCCTGTGGTCGGGTGCCACCTTCCTCTATCTGCCACTGCTGATTAGCAGGAGGGGAGACTCAACACTGAGATGCTGGCTTCTCAAGAGCTGGCAGGCAAAACCCTATGAGGTCTGTCCAACAACAAAGACTTTAATGGGGCATCCCAGTGAGGCTGTAGGCTCATGTTTGCAACATTATCCTCGCGTACAACATGGCGTTTACTGATACATGGGTTTATTGTGTCCAGTGGCTGGATGTATTCCAAGGTTTTCCTGTCAATCTACATACTTGATGTGAATAGATGAGAAAAAACTTCCCTGTCACATAAAAGTAGTAGCTTATTAACAGTATGCCATAAAAATGCAGAAATATCCTTGCAATTTCCAACCATGGGTCGTGAGCGTTTGTTACAATGATGTAAAACAAGAATTTATAAATTATCCGCATTGTAAATTGCTAAAAAGCAGGTTAACCTCTTAACGGTCGTCTTATTTTAGACCGTAAGTCTAATTCAGGGCAGTAAACCTGAGAAAAGCTCAAAAAGACTCAGTATCACCCAAAAAAAAAAAAAAGCAAATGTTCCCACTGACACAGCCTGAACTTTATGATCAGAGACATGGGGAACATCGTGTACAGGTTTGCTCTTGAACTCTAGAGACACACAATGACATCTCAGCCCTCCTTTTAAAAGCTGTGGCAAAAAACAAAACTTGCAAGGAATTTGCCAGAAATGTTCATTCTTGCACACAACACTGTGATAGCTTACAGCGACGGATGTTGTGCTCTTTAAACTGGCATTCAGAGTCCAACAAAAGGGACATTGTTTCAAATGGGACATCTTAAGAGCCACAGTATCGAGTGTTGGTGTGTGCAGAGCAACTTTCTGTCAGATTAGTCAAAAGTAAGACTTTGTTTAGCTGTCATGATAGCGTGAGGTCTGCGCGCGAGGCCGGACTCTGAGCAGCGATCACACAACAACACGTACACGTGAACTGATAGTGTAGGTTGAAGGAATCCAGGCTGAAATGTGTGCTGCACATACACTATCTATCTATTGTCAGTTTAGCTGTGATGAGTGGCGGGGAGGTTTTTAATTGCTGCTCATGAAAACGCTTCTCGTGTAATTAAACCATTCGCAGACAAGTCGCCGTTATCTCAAGTCTGATCGCACAAACTTGTGAATTACACTTCAAACATCACAAATGCCAGAGTGAGATATTTATCTATATTTGGAAATCCAGCACTGCTTCTTGGTTAAATTCAGAGCCAGCACCTATCTGTTACCAAGAGAGGAAAAATAAGATGAAAAGGTAAAAGTAAAAAGTAAATGTTTAGTAATTTCAGTAAACTAACATTTTAAATTTTATTTACATTATAATTTGACGGCATCACAGTTCCATCTGGGGACTCATAATAGGTTTTACTTCTTTTAAATTCTTGATTATTCATTACCAAAACTGTTTCTCATTAGTTGCACAGATTTGTCAGTAACAAATTCAACATTGTGAATTTTCTATAGCCTTAAGGGAAGTGTTGGAGCTGAATCTGCCGCTGAGCAAGTTTTACATTTGAAGTGGTTTCAAGAAATTTAGTCCATCTATGTTAAACCTGCAAGACTCCATCGATAAAGTTTGTTTCATGACAGAAGAAGTCATGAGGTGGTGGAAACAATGGTTTACCTCTGCAGCACCTTTGTTCAAACAGACTCCTTCTGTGCAAAGACGCCAGCCGAGTGCAGCTGACCATCCAGGCTGCATATTAACTCTGCCCACAGCTTCACTCCAGAGAAAGTCGCTTATCACCCCGTGTCACTTTGACCCTGTTAACAACCTCAGATACACATGTGCACGTGCACGCAGGGCTATCAGCCTAATGGAAAAGTAAAAGGGCTGCTCTGGTTGCCTGGAGCAAAGCAAACACCGGGAGACAGATAGGACAAGACAAGAGGCAGGTGGAATACACACAGGACATTCACACACACAGTGCACTGCGCAGTCAACCACCCACACACTCGCACACACAGGAAGCAGATACACGCACATGGGTGACATGTACTCGTGACTGTGCAGGAAAACACCTGGAGGATATTTAGGTTACATTTCAGACTTTACAAACTATTGCATGTACAGACCTGGTACATAATGAAAGGAATCCATGCCTCCACACAGAGGTCATCTTTACCAGCTGTTTGCACTACTACTACTACTAATACTACTACTACTACTAATACTACTACTACTAATACTACTACTACTAATACTACTGATGGCATTAGGGCCTACTAGTTCAAGAGTTTCTGCAAACCAAATATCTTACTGTCAGCAAAAACTATTACAGTCTTCTACCACGGTGCTCAAGTAAATCCTGCTGCCGTTTTGCATTAATGTGTTAATATTCTCATTTTGTATTAATCTACCAGGTCATTTTCAGTCGGAGATGGTGTTTTCGTGTCTTCTTCTGCCCAAACATTTCCAGTTTTGTATAAAAGGAAAAGCAGCTCGTTGTCACACGTGACAAACTGGAAGAACCAAATTTTTGGGATTGCGGCTTGAGAAATGGCTTCATCAACTGATTATCATATTTTCTGTGGAGACTGGTGGATTAAGCTCTCAGCTCTGCTTTGGTCCAGGTCCACTGTTGTTGATGTAAGTAGAAAGACAAAACAGAAGTGTTTAGCTGAAGCTCTAAAACAACAAAAACTAAACATTGCAAGAGCTTTTTCTTGCAGCAGCTTCTTTACAAACTTCCACACAGACAAAATCAAACTGAATGTGGCTGTTAAAGCCATTTTTAAACAATCCCATGCTCTCAGTGTGGAGTGTCAGAGCTTTAACCCGGTGTTAATCTGCACACTTCCTGATTTCTGCTCACTTCTCGGGGCAGCAGCTTGTGCTGACGTGCTTTTTGGGCTAAACCCCTCCG
>OMLM01020385.1:0-10212 GCA_900302695.1 Helostoma temminkii | reverse complement strand
CACACACACACACACACAAAAACATATGTAGTTTTGTAAAATGTAGTTTTTAAAGTTTACCACAGTAAGCTCACAATAAATGTGCACACCACCAGCTTTTGTGACTCTTGGTGACAACAAGGTGTGGTTCACTAAAATTTAAATTTACTTTAATGACTTAGTGTCTTACGTCAGATACACGACATACAGTATTCCACCCATTTTGAATAATGCCAGCATCTGATTTGTTGCCAGCCCCATACTCAATGCATGTGAGGATTCAGCCAAACCAGCTCATGTCCGGTTCTGTGTGCTCATTGTTGGCACCTGCTTGCTGTTTATAACTGTAATACCAGAGTGGGCCCTGCAAAGGTTTATATTGACACTACCAAAAGTTTTATTTTATTCACTGGCATTCACTGTCTCTGTACTACCAAGTATTCAGAATGTGGGTTCGTTAATCCAGTTTTATCTAGTTCTCTGTGTCTTGCTTATTTAGTTTATTTTTGCACTTCAGTTTCAGTTTAATGCAATCTTCTCTCAACAGTTCACAATGAAAACATGCAAAGTTTATCTTTCACAATCAGTTTTCATTTTGTAGCTTAAAAATAAGGCATAACTAAATCTATTTTTAGATTTAAACAAAATCTTGAATGATTATGAATTCAGGATAAATATAAAGTCATTTGTTGTTTTTGGCATTTCTCCAGTTATCTGCAGAATAAAGTTTTACAATGAAGCACTCAGTTGCATGATTTTGACCACAGAAAGACTGTCAGGAGTTGGTTAAGGACCCAATAAGAAGTCAGACCAGGTGAGTGAGGATGTTAAGTTTTATTATTAATGAAGTCAGTGGAGAGGATGCACCAGATGGTTGTGGACTGGGAACCGGAGGAACAGAAGAATAATCTGTGGTACCAGAAACGAAGCAGACGAGGGAAGACCAGAACCAGGGACGGAGCAGATGAGGGATGCCAGTAACCAGAAACAGACGGGCGACGGACCGGAACCAGGAACAGAGGAGTGACGAGCAGGAACCAGGAATAGAGCAGTGATGAGCAGGAACCAGGAATAGAGGAGTGACGAGCAGGAACCAGGAACAGGCAGGTGAAGCCCAGAACCCAGGGGTGGCGGATGGAGCCCCGGAGACAAGAGGAAAAAAGGAGCAGAACCTGGAGCTGGAGAATGCAGAACTGGAGCTTGGAGGCAGTGAGTATAGAGCCGAGGAGGTGCAGAACTGGAGGAACAGGCTGGTACTGGAAATGGCGGGAGTCAAGCAGGAGACTGGAGACAGCACACCCAGAACAACAGTCCATACAACATACGCAAAAATCTCAGAGTAAAATATACAAGTGAAAAAACACAGGAAGAAAAGTCAGGGGTACAAATGCAAAAGAACCAACAAGAGCAGGCTCTGCACTCACCTACTCCTGGTTCCGGCCCTCGTCAGCCTATCCCAGGTTCCGGTTCTGTCACTGCTCATGTTCCTGGTTCCTGGCATCCCTCCTCTGCTCCGTTCCTGGTTCTGGTCCTGTTCCTCCGGTTCTCTATCCACGGCCATCAGCTACATCATCTCCACTGCCTTCATTATTAACCTCACTCACCTGGTCCGACTGCTTACTGGGTCCTTAATCTACTCCTGACAGAGGGCTTGAACAAGTGTGCCCAAGAAGTGCTGATTGGAAGGTGTGTGTGCTGAACAGAGTGAAAAGAATCAGGGAAAGTGATAAACCGGGTGAAAACTGAAATAAACAGGGGCAGGAATTGTGACAAAAACCAAATAGTACCTCGTTTGTTTTCTCTTGTTTGAATTAGAATAATTACACTATGTCTGGCGTAAGTACAGTTTGCAGAATGCAGGCCATGTGCCTGTAGTCGAGAAAAAAAGTTCTTACAATTAAACGTTAAACACTGTAAATACTGATACAGAAACTGCCCAGGAGCACGTTGGTAACAGCATGTTTGTACTGTTGATTGAGACTTAGTCAATTTTTTGTACTTTCTATACACTAAAAAACATTAGAGTGAAAAGCCCAATGAAAGTTCAGAATTTCAGCTTTAATTTCACTGTATTTACATCTCGATACATTAAACAACATTGACCATTACAGACGTGGACAAAATTGTTGGTACACTTCTGTTAAAGAAAAACTCACAATGGTCACTGAAATAATGTGAAACTGACAAAAGTACTAATAAATAAAAATTTACTGAAAATTAACTAATGAAAATGCTTTTGAATTATGGTTTAACATTTTAAACACGAACAAATTAAACTGGCATGGACAAAAATGATAGTATATGATAGTACCATTTGTGGCAATCAAGTGATTTCTGTAACTCTCAATGAGACTTCTGCACCTGTCAACAGGTATTTTGGCTTGCTTCCACAGATGTTCAATAGGATTAAGATCAGGGCTCCAACACTGTCTGTTTGTAGATTTATATACTCACTTTAAATGCCATGCTTCAGATAATTTCAAATTCAAATGAACATTTTTAATATTATTGTTGGGAAACATAGGCCAAACCTGAGCACCAATTATGTTGGGAATAAACACCAAACAAAAGGTACCGACCTGTCTCAGCCGCCATCTTGAATTTCTTTGTTAACCACACCTCAGAGGTGGGCGAGAGATCACCCGTGATCTCCTCCGCCATTTTTGTAGTTCTTTCACACGTCCACATACACCTAGATTACACCGCAGTCCCAGCCGCCATTACACACTGGTCATTGTCCGTGATTGTTTGTGTACAGTATTGCAACACCAGCTGGCTAAAGACGGCCAGTGCCAAATCTTACCCCTTCATTTAGACTGATTTATTCAATTTGGTTATTGGTCCCCGTGTGAGGCCATATAATTCCAGGTGTGTTGCAAAATTTGTATACAATAATCCAGATGCAGTCCTTGTGGGTAAGTGTAACAGCGGTGTGTGGCAGAGACAAAGGTTGGTTTGTTTTTAACACTAGCTGATAAGAGAGCTAGAGTGCTGTGTTTTTTTGTTTGGCCTTAGTTGCTAAGTAAGTCCTGTTTGCTGCTAACACTAGCTGCTAGATGAACTACAGTGTTCTTTGCTTTAGCTTTGGCGGCTAAAGAAGATACTGCGTTGTTTGCTATTAGCAGTAACTGCTAAATAAGTTAGTGTTGTTAATTTTGTTATCGTTAGCCGCTATAGAAGCTGCTGTGCTGTTGGTTTTTAGCCATAGCTGCTGATGTGCTACAGTGTTGTTGCTACTAGCCCTAGCAGAAACTGTGAATAGCACAATTTAACCTTACAAATGAGTAGTGAAGCTCAAATGGGTGCTAGAAACGCACCAGAAAGGGAAGACCCAGCACTGCATCATGAAAGTGCAGTTCCCATTAAGCTTTCAGGAAGTGAGTTAGGCAACTTAAGGAGCTATATGATTAGCCGTTGCAACGCAAGACTTCAGGAGCTGACTGCTTATATAAATAGGCCAATTAATGAAGCATAGACTGTCCTTCACGTACTGGGCCAAGCAGCTACCAGGCTGAATAGAAAGCCAACTCCCACCTCGGGCACGAGGTTGGGATTGTGAAAAGGGAGCTTGCACAACTCCAAGAGAAAGAGGACAGAGGGAAGAAGAGGCAAGACCAAGATGGCCAGGATAAAATGGCAGCCACTCCGAGGAGACAAGAGCTGACCAATCTTGGGCCGGACAATGAAACGGTCCCCTCCTTCAGACCGGTGAAACAGAATCCGCCCTCAGAGAAACGGATGAGCCGGTCCTGTCCAGAACTAGGGGGGGCCAAAGCAAAAGAGGACATCCAGCTGTTGCCCTATATGGCCCATGCAACTCCAGCTAACTAAGACACCACGAGTGTGAGCAGGTTAGACCAGACTAATATAGTTAGGGAACTGATTTCAGGCCACTCCAGCAGTCCAGTTTGGGGACATAAATGCTCCAGTACGCAGGAGCGTGCCCCAAACTAATTTTTATCACTCCTCTCCTCTTTGGGGAGAGGAGACTGCCACCACACACCAAAGGGGGGAGCAGCCTCTTCTACCCAGGGACCTGATTCAGGACCTTCTCAGAGAGACTAGTAGGCTAGGTGGTGGAACGATCCCAGCCTATTTGGTCCTCTTAGATCTTGCAGAAGGAATCTTTGTGTCTGTTACCACCGCTGTTGTGCAGCACTCTCAAGTACACCTCACATACCATCTTGGTAGTGTAATTTGGTAGACCACATAAACCTAGAACTAGGTTTTATATTGTACTTACCACTCATTAGAGAAAGAAGTGTTTATAGGAACAAATCCATATTAAATGTGGGATTTAGTACACCTCAAACACCAACTCTTCCCAAGAGTTATGTATCAGGACCTAACAGCCCACCTTTTGTTTCCTACCTTCTTTTTTCTTTCTCTGTACTTCTTTCTGTCACAGTAGGATGCATTGAGGTTGAGATTATTTAGAGTTTAGCCAGAAAGCTAAATCAATCTCTGCACAGACATGCCTCAATCTCTGCTCAGACATGCCTGAACTTTTACAACCTACAGAACACACCTGAACACATGGACTGTTTAAACGTAGTGTTGTTCTGAAGTTTTTGGCCGTCACCCCATCCTTTGCACCAAAAGGGAGGAATGTTGGGGCACAGACCATGTGCCTGGATAGAACAAAGGATGTGTGGCCTAAACAGCCTCTGGTAAGAAACTGCTAACAGGACCACCTCAAAAGGTAAAGTGAATTACTGTCTTGTGATTGGACGAAACGCTACAGGCCCCGATGATGTCACGTCCGGTATAAAGCAGGCAGACCCACTTTACGACTGTTCTCTTCTCTTCAGTTCACCTCTTCACTCGCGCCCCTCCACAAGTGAGGTGGTCCGACTGACGCCCGGGGACATGTCCCCAGGCGCTGCCTGCACTGCAGTCCATGACTAAACTGGGTTTTTTTTTTATATTATTCCTTTTCATTTTTCTCTATCCTTCATTTGTGCACAACTTTTCCCTTTTTGTTACTACCCGGAGACACACAAGACCAACGTTGGATCAGCTAATTTCGACCCCTGATTGTTAATCAGCGGTGAAACTCATCAGGAGCAGGACCGGACATTTTCTCTCTTCTTCATAAAACTCATGGACAGTAAGAGGCAAAACTTGTCTGAGGCAGAGTTAACAAAGTTAGATAACGGACAGAGATTTCTGTATAGCTCAACCATGCTACCAAGTAGAATTAACTTTTGTTGATTGTTTAATTTACATCTTGTGAGTGTTGAACAGTGTTGTACTGCTTTGCTCAAAATCCTCTGTTCCTGTTTGCTTTGTTTCTTCCTCTGCCATGACCTCTCCAACTTTTCTTTGTCTCCAGTGACTGTGGGTGTGGATTGTGCTTCACACCTTTTTGCACGCTCAACCCACACACATATCCCCCCACACATAATGTAGATTGCGCCTGTTGAATTACTTTGTTGACCTCAGAGGTGGGCGAGAGATCACCCGTGATCCTATCTGCCATTTTGATAATTCTTTTACACAGCCACACATACCTAGATTACAGCGCGGTCTTGGTCGCCATTACACACACACATATACACATACTCCGGTATATGTATATTAGGACAGCTACAACACCCACACATTAGTTGAAGTTGTGTGCCTTGTTTAATTGAGCCAGCTTGATTGTTAATCAGTGTTGAATCAGTAAAATAAAGTTTGATATATTTTAAGTGGTCATTGTCCGTGATTGTTTGTGTACAGTAGTGCAACACCAGCTGGCTAAAGACGGCCAGTGCCGAATCTTACACCTTCATTTAGACTGATTTATTCAATTTGGTTATTGGTCCCTGGAAACAGGGTGGTGCCCCGTATTCAATTTAGTTATTAAAATATTTATTATCAATTATCATGAATAATTGATAATAATTTATCTAATAACCAAAGTTATAATTGGCATAAACCAACCAAATGGTTACAAAAAAAAATCGAATTCACCTGTCAACTAAATGTGAGAAAATTTTGTGATGTCTTTCCATTCTGTAGATACTCCATCCAAACAGCAGCAGAATCACCTTCCTAGAGGCTTGAGGCCCTTCACTCTTGTTTTGCACACCTTGCTATGGTGCTGAGTAAATTTCAAAGGGATAAAATTATAATTTTTGATTAGAACATGATGTAAAAGCAGGAGAGTAGCTTCGGCAGGGGAGAGTAACTTGGGCAGGGGAATAAAGTGGACGAATTTAGGGCCCCGGTCAACGAGAGAGAATGATGAGAATGGTGGATATGTGTGACAATAGGTGACGTAGGACAGGGAGTGGATGGAAAAGATTAGAGAAAAGTTGAAATGTCAAATATTGCAGACTCTTTCCAGTCACATAGGGCTGCCAAAGCATGAAACTCTACAGCGCATTCTAACACTGACCTCTTACTATGAGGGATTTTTGTCAGTTTCATAGCCTTTCTTTCTTGGTCTTCAACGGATTATATGCAGTTTTACACGCAGATGATGCTCTTGCCCATTCTGCTGTTCCTCACTTTTGAGCCCCGGACGGGGATCTTGGTTAAACTGTGTAGGGAGTTTTTCTACAGCCATAGTGAGAGAAGAGAAGTGTTTTTCATAAGAACACAGAGCTCTCTCTGCTCCCTCGGCGAGATGGTACTCTGAGGTTTTTTTCTGGACTGTCTGATCAATTCAATTCAGTTCAAGTCAATTCAATTCAGTTCACTTGAGTCATCTCAAGGCACTTCACATATTAAACTCAGAACATTACAAAGTTATATAAAGACAAACCCAACAAATCCCCCACGAGCAAGGTCTGGGCAACAGTGGAGGAAAAACTCCCTCTAAAGAAAGGAAGAACCCTCCAGCAGAACCAGGCTCAGGGTGAGGTGGCCATCTGCCTCACCCGGTTGGGGTGAGTGGAAAGTGTAGAGATAAAAGAAGAGAAGACAAGAAAGGAACAGCAGAGCAATAACAATAGTGGACAGAACATAATCATGACTGTGCAGCAGCTTTGTGCAACCAGCTAGGACCTGGCCGCTTAACCTCTTCTACATGGCGACGACCTGGAGAAAGGATAGAATGAGAGAGGCTGCTTATGTGCTTGGGAGAGAGAAAACAGAGGGGTTAAGGGAACGAAATAGAGAAATGAGTGAATAACATGACCTTATCCACAGGACTACATGAGCTACACTGTAGATACTGGGTATGTCAATTGATTGAGACTGGTTCACCACCAGGGATTGATAACAGGTATAACTCTGCTAATTCAAACTTAGGGCATATAGATGTGTTTTAAGTTTAGATCTAAAAACCTCTACTGAGGGAGACTGCCTGATGTCAGAGGGGAAATTATTACATAGCAGAGGGGCTTGGTAGGAAATGGCCCTGCCATCAGCCGACTTGTTTTTGACCCTGAGGACAGACAAGAGCCCTGCATTCTGAGAGCAAAGTGCACGTGATGGAAAATAAGGTTTAAGAAGGTCAGACATGTATGAAGGAGCATGTCCATTTACAGTTCATCAAGAACACCTTGAAGTCTGATCTGACTCTGACAGGAAGCCAATGGAGGGAAGCTAGAACTGGTGTAATGTGATTGAATTTCTGGATTTGGTCAGAAATAGAGCTGCAGCATTCTGGACCATTTGAAGACTTTTAGTACTGGCTTGTGGCCAGAACATTACAATAATCCAGTCTAGATGACACAAAAGCATGAATTCAAGTCTCTGCGTCCACTAAGGAAAAAAAAGATCTAATTGCAATGTTGCACGGATGAAAGCAAGCCATCTTAGAGATATCTCAAAAGACAGGAGGGAGTTAAAGGCAACTCTTAGGTTTGTGGCAGTCAAGCTCTAAGAAATGAAACAGTTATCAAGAGTTGTGATTAACTGATCACACTGATGACGGTGTCAGGGCAGGCTGATAACCAACATTTCCATTTTCTCTGAATTTAGGAGTAGAAAATTCAGTGACATCCAGCTTTTCAAAGCTGCCAAACAAGACTCCAGTTTAGTAGTCTCAGAAGGAAGTTGTGAGCGGTTTAGTTAATACCCTTACCAGTATTTTGGAGAAGAACGGGAGATTAGAGACGGGCTAAAAATTATTTAGTGACAGGTGGGTCCCAGAACATTTTTTGTACATTGCAGCCGGTAGAGGATCTAATGTGCAAGTTGTAGGTTTGTAGGTCACCAACTTGATAGTGATTCAAATGAACTTAATTTAGACAGAGAGAGAATCCAGAGACTATGTGTCCAACACAATGCTTGACTTGTTCCACAAGAGGAGATGATGAGAAGCTGATTTTGAGCCTGATATCATCTATTTTCCTGCAAAAAGAAAAGAAATCTTCTAGACAAAGCACACAACTCAGCACACAATCATGCCATTGAAGAGTAAGAGATTTAGACTGTGAAGTTCGCCACTTACGTTCCAGTGTCCTGCGGGTTTGTTTAAAAGCACATATTTCTGCAGTAAACCAGGGTTTACTGCGGAGCGCCCTATTACAATTCAATTCGAGTTTATTTATATAGCGTCAATTTAACCTACTTTACAATTTAAGGTGTAATACCTTACAATACAACTAAAATAATACAGAAAAGCCCAAATCCCCCTTGAGGAAGCACTAGGAAACAGTGGAGAATAAAAACTCCCTTTTTAGAAAGGAAGAAGCCTCCCGCAGAACCATGCTCAGGGCGGGCGGTCATCTGCCTTGACCAGTTGAGGTGAGTGGAAAGAAAGTGAGAAAAAACAACAGGTCACAAAACAATAGCAACAACAAAACACTTGGCAGGTAGGATGGGCCAGCAACTGTAGACTGGGAGCACACAGCTACAAGGCCGAGGATACCTGCAGAAAAAGTGAGAGAGAGAGAGAGAGAGAGAGAGGGAAATACACACACATACACACACACACTGTGACCACCTGAGGCCAGGTGTGAATGAGCGATGAAAGCACTGCATTGTAAATGGATGATTGTGCCATAAACCACCACCTGTTTAACAATTCAATCTAGCATTGAATAGATTTGCTGACACCTCGTTTGAACCAGTATTCCCTCCCTGTCCAGAAGTCTACACCTAGTTTCCCTATCTGGACACATTAACTAAGCTAGTAGACTCCAGCACCACACTTTCATTAAAGCTAGCAGGTTCTCTAATCACCTGCCGAAAACTAAATGCCTAATGTCAAACCTGGTTCACACACCTGTCTATGTTCCTAGATAAAATAGCGGCACCAACTCCATTAGGATAATGGCAGATCGCCTTCAGCAGGTCAGGGCAGCCCCAGAAGGAAGGCCAGTTATCTACAAAATCATACCCCTTCTCCATACGATGCCCAGCATTGTTATATAGCACAACTCCTCATTGCACCACATGGGTAAGGGACCAGAGACAAATAACTGATGCCGACACATCTTTCTAGTAGTCTCAAAAGTCCTGGCCAAGCTAGCTTTTGTGATTTCTGACTGCTTTCATCTTGAATCATTCATACTGACATGGCAAACAATGTTCCTGAAACTAGTGGTAATATGTGTCTGTGTTCCCTGTTTATTCCTACGTGATGCCAGTCAACTAAATTATTATCTATGTTGGAAGCTCTGGCCCCAGGTAGGAAGTAAACAATGGCCTGCGATGCTAACATTGCGTATGATGACAATCCCTGTCACTGAAGTAATTTGTTTTTTGTGCCTTGCTGGCACAAAACACTCACACTCAAACAGTTCAGCAGTCATTAGAGGCAACTACAAACCACGACATGTAACTGGTTGCTTACCCTTGTTGGAAATGTTTAATAAAATGAATTGATAGTAAACAAATAAATCCTAAATACCAATACCCTGCATGTTTAATTCCAATTTTTGTGCAAACAGTGTCAGTTGTTGACAAGTCAGTGACATCCATTTGTTTGTTATTAAAAAAGAACCAACGGCTAGTTCTATCTACATTTCATAACAACAGACTTTTACATGTGTTGCGTATTTTGGACATTTTCAGTCCGTACATTATAGGATTAAATATTGGCTGACACGTAAGAAAGTACAGTGATATAACAATGCGCAGCAGAATGGGTACTCCGTTCATATTAAATCTGCTCTGTAATATTTCAAACAAGCATCCAAAAGAAAAGTTGAGCAGGGAAGCAAGGTGAGGTACGCAGGTACTGACAGCTTTCTGTCTGGTCTGTTTGGAACCAGAAAAACAAATTTTAAGAATCCTCATGTAAGTGTAAATGATGATAATTAAAGGAAAACACACAAGGAGAAAAGTTCC
>OMLM01020384.1:40563-72554 GCA_900302695.1 Helostoma temminkii | reverse complement strand
GCTACTCAGCAGAAATATGGTACTTATGATAACTGTAGTGATTAATGGAAGTTATATGTAAAGCAGCTTTAGCATTTAAACACTACTTACATGTTAATGCGCCAGTAATTATAATAATGTAATTATGCAATATACTAAAATTGGGTACTTCCTCATGTTATTTATATATAATTAGAGAACAATTTATTATAATTTCTTGGATGTTTCCTGAAAGGGATTGCTTTTCTTTCAAGAAATTCCCTTTTCCCCTAGTAGTTATTACCAAGTTATGCATTTACAGTGAACTTCCTTGCAAATGATTAGGAAATAGACTGAATAAGGTTATTTAAAGGAAAAATTGTAGTAAAATTTAAATGTGTACTTTTACTTTGAATTTACTTTGGGCCAAAAAGGATGTTTACACTAACTCTACAGATACAGAGGTTTTGGGCTAATTTATTTATTTAATACCTAGAAACAAATAATCAGCATCTGTGTCATTCTCAACAAAACAGCAGCACAGTGATTTAAAGAGCTGGTGGAAGAAGTGTTTCTTTGTATTGCTCAATTTGACTTCTGAGTGTTCTCACAATGACCACAGGTTTAAGATGAAGGCTCAGAAGAGCTGGTTTATTTCTATCCTCTGTGTCTTGGACATCACAAATGCAAAGGTTCAGTAGGGGGTGTCCAAGGAGTTGTTGGAGGAGGCACCACTGCCGTGTCTGTCTCTGGGATGGGTATTGATGGCTTTGTTTTAGCCAGGTTCCTGGTCAAGTTGTCCTGCACTACAGTAATGACAACAAGGTGAGGAGGAGGTATTACAGAAGCTTCAGAGATGTTCTCCTTGGCCTGGAAATTAAACATAGCTGCAGGGAGGAGCTGGAATGACAGCAGAGTCTGGTCCTCTGGTAGATTTTGGATCCTCTCCAGATGTCAGATCTGACAGCACTCAGCAGGGGCTCTCTGAGACCCCCTGCTGAGTGTGTCTCTGGGTTGGGTGTTGGCTTCTCCTGAGTCACAGTCAGCCTGAAGTCATCCTGTAGTGGTGGCAGGAGATTCATCAGTGGGTGTCAGGTGAGCTAATATGTCAGGGCTCTGGGGCTAAAACATCCCACACGTCTCCCACTCCAAGTCAACAACTTTAGTCAGCAGCACTGGTGTGAAAATTGTAATATCGTGTGGGTACGTCTGTCTGATCTCTGTCAGGATAGACAGGACCACATCATTCCAGATGGAATGACAGAACTTATGATGATTTTCACTACTGGGGAGACCATTGGAGACCCGCTCCAAAAAAAGCCTTTGTAACCCCAACTGACAGTTTGCTGAGTTTTAGCGAAGATATACAGTATATGAGATGAGCTGTGGAGGAGGCACCCAGGAGTCCTGCAGGTCTCTGCAAACAACCTCCATCACACATCTTGAGCCCTCAGTTTGAAGCTGGGAGCTTCCTGCTTCTTCTATTGGCATAGTCTTATGCTATACTGAGAACTTAAGTCTGTAGGTTACAGTAATTAAAATGAATAATTAAAAATCTTAAGTATATTACAGAGGTATTACCATACTGTATATGTATAACTGCTAATAAATGTGCATCAAATGTGACTCGCTGAAAATTAGGAGGTAAGACCTCCTGCTGACAAGATCTTATATGGGTGTGCCACTCTAAGTTTCACTTAGCTTAAAATTTATGTTTTGAAAGATTTTGATCATCAGAAGGATAAAAAAAACACCATTATGTTCACAATAATTGCAATTTGACTTTTTCACCAAATCATGCAGCCCCACAGCAAATTCAGTGCTTTCTTTCTTTTACCTTGGGGAATGTTCAGGATAGCACTATAGGTTTTGACTGCTACTGCTACTCAGCAGAAATATGGTACTTATGATAACTGTAGTGATTAATGGAAGTTATATGTAAAGCAGCTTTAGCATTTAAACACTACTTACATGTTAATGCGCCAGTAATTATAATAATGTAATTATGCAATTTTGACTGCTACTGCTACTCAGAGCAGAAATATAGTACTTACAATATCTGTGGTAATTAATGGAAGTAACATGTAAAAAAGCTTTAGCATTTTAATACTATCTACATGTTAATGCACCACTAATTATAATAATGCAGTTATGTAATATTGCTGCACGATTAATCTCATTGCAATACATTACATAATCGCAAAAGACTCAATTCAATTAAATAAATATGTATGTACACGTGTGTGTCTTTGCAGCTTGCTCATTATCTATGCTGCTAATAAAGAGATGGTCAGTCACTGTTTAAGCTGCGGTGTGGTGCCAGTTTATCTCCTGTGTCACTAGATTAACAGCTTTTTTTTCTGCAGCTTAGGTATAATTTTATTTTCTCAAAACATACACAGAGTTTTGTAGTGGTAATTCCAATGTCTAAATTCACATGATCTATGATATCATTAATATGTGTATTTTATTGGAAACCAAGTTGTCCACAATAATCACAGTATGACTCTTTCACCAAATCGTGCAGCCCTTCTAATGCATCAGCATGTTTGTTTTATCTTGGGCTCTAATTATTTTTTTTTAATAGGATGGCAGTGTTCCAGCATACGCAGATACATGATTATTATTATTGCACCAAAGGATGCAAAACATAAAAAGCAACTATGACATAGCCTCTATCAACCAAAAGATAGATTTTTGTCATATTCTGCTAAGATTTCAAACATTCATTGCAGTGTTACGTAAGCGGCAAAAATCTGACTGCAGGAGGGAGTTCAAGGACTCAGGGTTAACTCAGGCAACTGTTGATAATTAATTTCACCAAGACAACACAGACTCCCAGCAGTTAACAGTTCAAAAAGAATTTCACACTGCTTGTTTACACGTACCTAGTTAATATAGAAAGTGTTAGGCTTTGTGTCTCTTTCACTTTGATTTTAAGGCTTCTATAACTAGTTAGAAGTTCACGTGGAGCTCTGGGTGCTGCATGCCCAGCTGCTCTGCTCACTGCTTCTTTCAGGTAGTGATGGGTTTACTGCTCCTGTTCATGTGTTTGATAGACTTCATATTGTATTACTGATGCGATTATTTTATGCTCACCGCATGTTAAAATAAATTTATTTTCAGTTTTAGTTGAAATTGTGTTCAACAGTTTGATTTTTCTCAGCCTAGCCTCACAGTTACAAAATTGGCATAAATAGTGTTGACAAAAGCACCACAAACGTCCTCCAAAATGATCACACAGTTAAATAAACTAAACAGCTAAAGAAACACTGAAGGTAGGATTTACTGAATAGATTCAAACTTTTTATGTAGATATACCCAACAATAACCCCCCAGTATGTGTATATTATTATAGCAGTGTATAGCACCTATACAATGGAGCTTCATGCTACATTGGTTTAATGGTTGTTCAGTGAAACAGCAGATTGTGTTCGCTTGTCATCTACAGTTGTGTGCAGGTGCAAATACCCTAGTTTCTTTTGATGGTTTTAGATGTAATATTTGCATTTCTTTGTGAAGATCTGGATTCTCAGCTGTAGCTGTTTCCTGTTCATCAGTTATTACCATGTTCCAAATTATAACCACATAGTGGTTACTGTGTGTTGCCGTTTAACTGAAAGCAAGGCTCATTTCCATTCAACCTAAAGATCCGCTCAGATCAGCATACATCATTTACATGCTTATAATTTTTTTAAATGACAAATATACTCAAAGGTCTAGAATCTGTGCTTATGCAATATTTTTTTATTTCAAGAGTAACTACTGGATAAACAATGTCTAAAAGAAGCTTTCCACAGCCTTCTGACTCTGAACATAAATCATTCTGTACAAAACATATCAGAATCCACCACAAAAAGGAAGCACTGTTGATTGGATGTTGCTCCTCAGTCAGATTAAAAGGTTCTAGCTGACACAGATTCAAGTTGGAAATTCAGTGTCACCAACCAGTGGAAACACTGTAGAACGTGGGTATTTAGTTTTGAGATCGTGATTTATATTTTACATGAGAAAATACATTTCTGACAGACATCTCTTTGTTGTTCAGTGTCTTCTTAAGAGTTGTGTTAATGTTCATATGCCAAAACACAGTATGCACACAGTTGTTTTGCTTTGGCAGCCTAACTTTGCCCTGGGTTTGGCCTCCCTGCAGATTCCACACGGGGCCATGGTCAAGAGGATGCACATCTACACTGGCAACAACCTCCAAGAAACAAAGTAACACTCTCCTACTTATCATTATTTAAAAGATAGTAAACACAAATCACAAATTAAATAAGCATTGTTTCAATAAAGCGTTTAGTTTTTTTTTAGTTGTAATAGCTACGTAGCTTTATATTGGTCGATAAATACACAAAAGAAACAGTAGTTGTCAAGTATTAGTATAACCTTGGAGAGCCATAAGAAATCACTAATACAAACCTCAGAAATGAGATCACACACACTCCCCTCTCTCTGTCTTCAGAGCTCCAGCCATGCCATTGGCTTGTTTCCTTGGCAACATCTATGCAGAGTGCGTGGATGTCCTGAGAGATCAAGTTGGACCTCTGGGGCTCAAACTCCGCCTTCTGACTGCAGGTAACATCAAACATGTCATATTCAGGCCCATGCATATTTTGCACTTTTCACTGTGTTGAAAATGTATTTTAAAATTGGTCTGTGGTTGAAATTGAGCAATTTTCCGTTGTTATGTGTGTGGATGCAGGTTGTGGCCCTGGTGTGATGGCTGATGCTAAAGTGAGGTCTCTGGAGAGGAGCATCTTCTTTGGAGATTCCTGTCAGGACGTCCTGGGTGCTCTGGGTTCACCTCATAAAGTCTTCTACAAGTCTGAGGACAAGGTATGGACTCCCTTTTTTGTACTTGTTGTAGCTGCTGTTTGTCTTAACGAAGCAGATGTTGGTATTCTGATCTACTATCTTATGATCTTCTATGACCATTTCCTTGGTCGGATCACTAAAGTTTCTTTTAACCCAAACCAATTGTATCAAATAATTAATCACATTCAGTATATTGGGTAAAACTCAGAGTTATTTTTTCTGAAAAATATCAATTTCTTGTTGTGTATCCTTGTTTATTTTAGATGAAGATCCATTCTCCATCACCTCACAAGCAGGTTCCTTCAAAATGTAACGATTACTTCTTCAACTACTTCACACTTGGTGTGGTACGTAACCTCGTACTGGGCTTATTTGTGTGTATAACTTTGTGACTGTAGTAACTGAACTTTTGCACTTACTTAGCATTTACTTACTATCAGTCAATGTGTGGATAAATTGTGATCTGTTTTGTATGACTTCCTGATATTGGAGGCGGTACATGTATGTACTGAGTGAATGTAACAGCAGCATTGAGACCAAAATAGGGTTTAAGACAGCGTGAATGTTACATTGTACGGGAGTGTTTGGAGAGTTAATGATCAGTCAGTTTTCACTCATATTGAACAGAAACATCGTGTCATTTGGTGCTCTGGATCAGTATGGAGCTGTGTCTGTCTGTCTGGTTTCTGATTAGAAAAAGGTTTTAGCCAATGACTTTTTTTGGGTCACTGTCTTTATTCCCCAGATCTGTTTGGATAATCTGGGCTGGGAAAGTAAACAAGATGAGTTCATCTGTCCCTGAACAGCCACTGTGAAATTCTCTGAACATGAGGCTTAAGCTCCATTGCCTAATTTCATCATATGAATGGGTGTGGGGGGTATACCTGTCTCTGTTTGCATTTTCTTGCCCTTTGTTTGCAGTAGATATGGCTATAATGAACTGTTCTGGTCGAACATGGCACAGAATCAGCGTTGTGATGTGTTATTTTTCAGGATATCCTGTTTGACTCAACAACTCACCTGGTTAAGAAGTTCGTCCTCCATACCAATTACCCTGGACATTACAACTTCAACATGTAAATATTTTGCTGTGTGGTCAACTTGCTCCAGTCTGTCATTCTTTTTTCACTCTTTATTCGTTAGACCATAGTTCTCCTCCATTTGTGTAGCATTTGCATCCTTATTTTAATTTCATATTCCCAGTGATATGTTTTGTCTCTCATCACAGATATCATCGATGTGACTTTAAGATTCCCCTAGTAATTAAGAAAGGTGAGACTGTTTTTAGACATGAATTATCACAAATCTTGTTTCAGAGTAATGATGTATGATATAGATTTTTTTATTTTTTTTAATTCTGCTGTCATTTAATATCTGCTTCTCTTGTTTTGTCACTTTGCACCTTAGAGGGCGCTGATTCGCACATGGAGGAGTGTGTGTTAACCACCTATAGCAAGGTCAGTTACAGACACAGTACACAAACTAATGTACACAAACTGTTACATCAATGCTTTGATGTAAATTCACAATCACTGCGTTTACATGCAGTTAAAAAATCAGAATACTCAGGGAAACCAGGTATCTATATATGCAGCAGAAGAGTAATCTGGTTTCTCCCCTAACTCGGGCTTATTTTGGAAGCATGGTTCACAGATTTTAAGTGTACAGAGACAACACAGAACAATGTTTCTTGCGGTGTTATTTGGTCTTTTCTTTCTCTCCCTCTTTTTTTTTTTTGCTCCCTGTCAGGGAACTGAAAGCGCTTATAGATAAATGCAGACAGGCTAGAGCTCCATTTCACAGCACAAACTGACTGAATTAAAGAAATACAAGGGGAAAAGTCACTTATTTAGATGTCTGCAGGACACTTTGTGTTAGTTTCAGTTATAGTTGGTCTTTAGGCAGACTTGATTTAAAAATGAGGGACCATTGTGATTCGTGTAATGATTTTCCATATTCATTCTAAGGTAGTAGATAGTGGACATTTCATCCATGTATAAACGCAGAAGAGGAGTAATCTGATTTCTCCTCTACCTTAAGCTTAGTTCTGGAAGCGTGGTTCGCAGATTTGAACTGTTTAGAGACAGAGAAGACTGCTCCTGTGTGTGTCAGGTGGGGGAGTTGACTGAATGTGCAACCTGACTGAAATAAAGAAATACCCAGTGAAATGTGACTTATTTAGATGCTTAGAGGACACTTTCTGTTGGCTTCATTATAATTGGTCTTTAGGTAGACTTGATTTAAAACGAGGCACTATTGCACACCCAGTGTCAGCAGCCTTTGTTATTCACATGTACTCTAATCCGATTTCTAAAGTCCATGTGAAGACACTGAATGTGGTGCTGTGGTAGGGCTGTAATGGTCTTTCACTGTCTCTTGGCTTGATGTCTTTTTTTCAATGAGTTGAGCTTTCTAATTTTTTGGGAATGACAGAATTGTGGCTTTTGTGGCTTCATCACATTTATAGACTCCAGATTACAGAATAGAACTGTTTAGGGTTTAGTAAAAACATTTTGATCCGTGCTACAATCTGTGTCCCCTACAGGACACTATCTATTCTGCCATTAGAAACATTAGCAGTGGTATTTTTATGTGCTGTTTTACATTGTCTCTATATTTGGATGCAAAAACAGCCACAGACCTGTTGTTAAGGCTCTGATTAACCTTTTCATTCAGGTTTCGTAACCTGGTGATTGAAATCAGTGTTGGCAGTGGATAAACAAATCTTTTTTTATCGTGATTTTTATATTTGTGATTTGTCTGTTAACGTATTGCTTCCCCTTTCAGTGGGATCAGATTCAGGAACTGCTGGGTCACCCAATGGAAAAACCTGTTGTGCTCCACAGGTAAAGTCTATGTATATGTACAAATGCTGCAACACAGATTACGTACATGCGTACTTAGCTATTTCACAAATCTGAGATCATACTATCTTTTTTATTAGTTCATAAACACACCATGACGTAATAAAATGAATGCATTCCCTGAGGTGTTTGTGTTTGACAGGTCTTCGTCAGCAAACAACACCAACCCCTTCGGCTCGACCTTCTGCTTTGGACTGCAGAGAATGATCTTCGAGGTACGAACACTTTGTGATGTATGTAGAATGTTATGATGCCGTGTGGTACACAGGTTGTCTGAATTTGTGGAAGGAAGGTATGGCTGCTGTATCTTTTGTTTTTTAACCTCACCAGCAACTCAAAAGTCCTAAAATCACAGATACACTCTAAAACTCATTGTGTCTGATGGACTCTGTTTGAAATAACCTTTCTTCCTCAGGTGATGCAGAATAACCACATAGCATCAGTGACCCTCTATGGCGCTCCACGGACTACCAGTCAAGCCCGACCTGAGTCCAGCAGTAGTTCCCACTGAACCAGTAATCAGAACCACATCCCATTCTGGCCTATCCTGAATCTAGTACCTCTACTGAATGAACTTCTAACCCAGAGACAGATTCTTAGCCAAGCAGACCTAACCCAGAAATGAGTTATTTCCATCCATCTTAGATGCTACACAGAAACACAACAAGAACCCAAGATAATCCAAAAACAACCAAATCGGACCTGGCATTGATCAGCTTTTCCTTGTGGGTCCTAAGATGGATGCTTTCAATCAAACACAGCTTGCACAGTCAACCCAACCTAGCCCATGGCAGCACTTTGACCAGGATTTTGTGACATAGTCATGTTGAACTTTGGAATAAAGCCAATGAAATAATTTCTTGGTTGTAAGGGAATATCACAGCGGTGCTGCAAACAAACATGCTGAAGAGATCTGCATTCCAGCAGAGTTCCACTTTTTCCTGTTTCCATCCAGTGACTATATTTGGCCAGAATCACAGAAGAGTTTGTCCAGTAGTTTGGCCTCTATTACACTGAGCTGGTGAGACGCATCGCATTTGAAAATTATCTCCAGCAAACTTCTACATGAACATCAAACATGGACAGGAGTTGCCACAAAGGTTTCAAAACAAACTCTGGTCTGACCGAATGAAAACACATCAACACTGCCAGCTTAACCAGTACCGTCTGTCTTCCTGCCACAGCTTTACAACCAGACCCGACAAGCTCAGTCAAAGCCTGCACCCAAACTGCAAGAACCAAACCAAACCAGCCCAAAAAAGAGCCATCAGAAGCTGTAGAGGACTGTAACCAAACACAGGAAAAACATGAGAATCCAGTTTTCATTGCGAAAAAGAACCAAACACACTAAGGGTGTGGAGAGAGACAAGGCCCGGGGCCTAGCTCGCTTAATGGCTGGGCCAGTCCAACCAGATGTAAAGCCTTTGAACGAAAACATTAAACTTCACCTCCCGCGATTGTCATTTCCTTCTTCATCTTCAGCTTTGATCAGCGGTGCCCACAAACACACACAAGCACACATAACGACAGCAAACACTCATTAACCAATCAGACGCTATTGTTATTTGCAGCTCTGGATCTTGGTGTGTCTGGCTACTTGGTTACACACATGGACACACTCTTGTACACACACACACACACACACATATGCAGAGGCGCATTAATGAGCATGCTGAATTGTGAACAGACTTTACATGAAGCACACCGGATTTCAACTCTTTCAGTAATACAGTATGTTCTCATGTATTTCTGATGCAGAGAGCTGGTTTATCTTTTCAAACCGCAACACAAACATGGAGACATGCAGGCATGACACAAGGATTTGCATGAACTTAGCAGAAGTTTTTGTATCAGAGGAGACTTATTACAAGCACAAAATGGCAACCTGTTTTGTTTATGTGATCCCGCATGTTGTGAGGGACTTAGAAACACACAGTTTCTTTATTTCTCTACCGCCCTGTTTCACTCGCTCAAACCATTTCATTTTGTTTTCTTAAAATCCATTTTTACATTTGCACTAATGCACACCTTTTTTACTTGACTGGTCAATTGTGCCGTGTCCTCTGAGATGGAGATGTTGAGAAGTTTGGAGTGAGAGTGGTTTGTGTGTGTGTGTGTGTGTGTGTGTGATTTATCCATATACAGTTAGGTCCGGAAGTATTTGGGCAGTGACATTTGTAATGAAAATGTGATTAAAGGTGTTTCACAAAAATATGTTTTTACCGTTTAGGAATTTTGAGGTATTGTTTCAAACAGCTTTAATTCCTCAATGGTAAATGCCATATTTGTATGAGACCTCTTAAAATGAAGCTGAAGGTGTACACTTCAATCACATATTGATCATTTTATTTTAAATCCATTGTGGTGGTGTATAAAGGCATAAAAGCTCTGTCACTGCCCAAATACTTCTGTACCTAACTGTATTTGGACAGAGGAGATGTGACGGTGTTTGTTACACTCGTCTCCATCTTATGTGCGCTTTTTTGTTTTGAATAGCCACATCTGATTATTAATGCATTGCGATCCATCCCTGAGAAATGTCTGCATTTATTTTTTTGTTGAATTGCCAAATGCTACAGCCAAAGACGTTTCAGGATTTAATTTGATCTGCTGACATTATCACTGTAGTCTCTCTCATCTAAGCCCGTCCTAGTGTCACTTGCTGGCACTGTACTTAACAGTACGTCGTTTTGTTTGTTTTGTTTTTAAAAGTCACTGCTGTGCTAAAGTCTCTAAATTCAGCTCCTGTAACTCTCTTTAACTGTTGACTGTAATTATACACAAACCATGAATAGCTGCCTTCAGCCTATATATTATTTGGATTTGGTTACACGTTAACCATAGCAACGACACAACTAGTGTTGGTGTCTAATTATACAGTGTTTTGTCTGGATTCATTTCATTTTAAAATTAATCATTCTTTAACTATAAACACCTGACTGCAGTTTGCATCTCCCTACCAATGTACACATCTAAATTCTTTTCATTACAAGTATTTGAATAAAACGTATTAATTTTATTACACGTAATGTTTTGTATTGTCCCTTGATACAAATGCCAATTAACATTTAAAATTTTTATTATTGCTTGTTTGAATCAACATGCATGAAGACTCCAGGGTTGAAGTCAGGGCCCAAAACAAATTTGTATCCGTATAAAAGAGGAAAATGTCAGGTAGCAGCTTACAGGTATGCATTTCTTTTAAACTCAAATCTCAGTTCAGTGTAGTGTTTTGTTTTTTACATTTTGCTGGGATGGACCATCCCAGAGTGACAGCATCTGTTTGGTAACCGGCTTATATTTATTCCTCATTGAAGCCAGTGGCATTAGAATATATTTAGCTTGAGACCAGCAACATTCACAACATTTAGCCTGCCAACTGTGTTTTAAACAGCTTTTTAACAAATGATGATGATGATAATAAGAACATTATAAAACATTTTCATCACAATATCAGAAGAACTTCATTCAAAGTATCTGAATTTTGAACTCTCGTAAAATCTGCATTCATGGATGCACATTATTTCTCAGAAGAGTTAGCCTGTTCTGAGAAATAATTTGTATTTGGGCCCTGGTGCTTTTAGAAGTTTATGTTGTTGGTGTTGATGTACAGATGCTGTAAATAGTTGTACTCTTATTCTGGTGTCCTCTTATTTACATGGTCTTCAATGGCTTGGCACAGACACAGCTGACTCAGGCACTGGCTGAGTATCATAATATTCCCTCTTTGATTCTGATTAGATTTATAACTCAGGAGGAGGCATCTGCTCACAACCAAGTAATTAACAATCACTGGAAAGAGTTTTGTTTTAATGTAATACACCACTCAGTATTAACAGTTTTTCATATGTGACGCTTAAGGCTGCAAATACACAATGTGTTTGGCGTCAGAGGAAAGCCCTGCTTCAGCTTTGCTTAAACTGCACACAAAGCTCTATATACACACACAAGGAAAACTATAACCCTTCTTTACGTTTGGACTGGAATAGAGCGCAGATAGAGATGTTTTTGTAGAGTGGACAGAATCTGATTTGGAGTCTGACTTTGGCATGTTGCTAGACTTGTTTACACTAGAGAAAAATATCTCTTTGGCTACAGTGTTTTTGTAGCCAAGACTCCCCCTGAAGTGAGGTGAAGTGGAGCCAGGAGAGATGAATGTTTCACACCTTGCTTTTTTTTTTCTTTTTTTTTTTTTTGATAAAGTGGGAACCCCAAAGTTACAAAATGTTTAAATTCCAGCAAATAAAGTAACTTTGGGTCCCATAAAGGCGTGTAAGAATAATGGCTGACTAACCCTGAAACACACTGTTCTTTAATCCTGTTCTGGTTGATCCACATCTCGAGTTCAGTAAGAAAACAGATGTATGCGTCTATGTTCAAGCTATATTCAAACATTTTACTGTCTCTTGCTTTTGTGCAAGTAAATACAAGAAAAAAACAAAACTGTTGAACGTTGTGCCTCATCTCCCACGAGCCTATCTTTGACTTCTGTCTCTATCTCCTCTGTAAAAAGAGATGTCCTTGTACATACGATTTGAGAATGCATTTGAACTGTCTCATTGTACAGTATGTATGTGTGTGCGTGTCACTGAGCATTAGAAACAAGCCAACATGGTATTATGGCTGTGTCACGTCATTTTAATTTTCTCGTTACCTGCATAAAATGGCAAGTTGGGTTGGGTTTCCTAAAACGAAGATGTAGTTTTTAACCCTGATTGTGTTTTGAACATTGTTCCAGAACAAAGTAGAGCCTTTGAAACCCATCAGTTACTGTTGGGTATATTATTTCACCGATGAGCCAATTAAGGAGCTGCCCAGGAGATATGAGAAAGTTGAAAAGCATGTTGACTGAGGATTTTAATTAAAACCAGAAGGGTAAACCGCCCCGTCTCCCTCCACCCTCCACTGGATTTGAATGAACTGATAATATCCCAAAGCAGTTCGGGATTGTCACAAGCTTTGCTCAGTTGAAAGCATATGAGTCAAAGATGACCAGAGAAAAATAAAAAGCCAGCAATGAATAAAAGGAATCAAAAGGCTTCTTTGGGTAAAAATGCCAAATGATAAATAATTTCACAGAAACTGAGCCCATATAACACACAAAGTTAGATGCTGCCAAGAGAACCCAGTTTTGGTAAGCCCAGCCCAGCGCACTAGACTGTCACTCTGTGATGCTGAGAGACACAAAGAAGGGTAGCTGTAGGCTGCTGGGTGGTTAATCTCACCCAAACTCAGGTGGACATATTGCATTTTTTTTCTCTTTCTCTTAAAAGCAGAGTTCTGTGCAGCTTTTAAATTTCACCTGTTTTTCTTTTTTGTCATTATTAGATCAAATGGAGGAATGAGTGATTGTCATAATCAGACTGTTGTAATTTGTAATGGACAGCTTCTGTTCAGTGTAATTATAATCTCATATTAACGCTTTGTATAGTCTGTTCTTGGTATCATATGTTCTGTTGCCCATCTCCTTTATTCTCCTCAGAATATTTTTGTGGACTCATTTTAAGTCCATTTCTGGAAATGGGGCAGTTATACTTAATTAAAACTTGTGAAATTCATTGGAATGTGGCATTTTTATATTTTGAATACTATAACTTTGTGTATGAAGAAATATGTAGATTTATTCAGCATGTCCACTGAAAAAGGCAATAACAATAACATGTAGTGCAAACAGAATGATTCAGTCGGCTCAAAGCTTTGCTCCAGCAAATTACTTTTGACAGTGTTTGATGGCGGTTGCTGTCTCTAACAACTCCAATGCAACAGTTGGACTTTTATGAAATCAAATGCTCACTGTTCTTTGACATCAAAGTTCATTGTCTGTGTGTGCAACCAGGATATGAAAAAATAAAAAAAAATGTGGATGTGAAAAAGATCTTAGAGTTTTTTATTTCAACCTTGCAAATTTCACTTGTGACTTAAGGCGTGAACTAAACCTCTACATCTGTTTCATATTTCAGCTGGTCATGATTATTATTCACATGGTGTTTTATAGTGAGAGGGTAAATAGTAAATCATTACTGGTAATACACAAAGTACTTTCATGAATTTCTTTTTTTATAGAACCACAAAATAAATTTCAGTGTTTCTGTGTGAAATAAGCAAAACACAAGAACATAAGATTTTTTTTCCTAAACCGCTAACAAGCATATAACAGTAATTATGTAATCAGTTAATCTTGTATGTCACGGTACACTATTTGTATGAGTCACAAAAGGAGAAAAAAATCTTTTCCCCTTGGCTCCAATGTCTCAGAAAAAAAACTTTTAATGACATTTTAATGTCTCCCTGACTGAGACTTGGACAGTAAGTCACTTTGGATAAAAGCATTGGTCAAATGTAAATGTAAAGAATTAACAGTGTGCCCCAAAACTCAGTAACCACACTGACTCAACTTTACTGTGCACTAATCAATGTTCAAGTCTGTTATATCACATTTATTCTGACTGTACAGCATCTCACTTTCATTACTGAAGCATCACCCTATTTATTCTGTAGGGAACAGTTACAATCATGACAATAGTTATAATAATTATAGTAATAATACTGTGTACCTAGAAGCATTCAGTGAGGGGTTTCTTTTTGTCTGCTGATCTACTAACCTTTCATCAGAACAGCACTTTTAGTATCTAAAATCAAAGAATCGGTGGAGGCTCAAAAACTGAAAAAAGTGAAAATCAAAATTATTGAATTTAATTTCCATGTGTGCAACACATAATACTGTTTTTCTAAACAGATCTACAGCTTAGTGAACCATCAAGTTGATCAGTAACAGGGTCCAGCCACACCAGCACCTGCTGTGCCTAAAAGGGCTTTTTACCTGCAGGAACTTGGACGCTGTTAACACAGGTGTTATTAAAATGCGTCCAGGTCGATCGGATCACATGAGGACAGAATTAAATACAAGTGTAAACAGCCACCACGACAGATTTTTATTCAATCACTCGAACCACTTATCAAGGTTGTCTGGGACGCATTTGATCACATCACTTTCTTGTGTAAATGCAAATACGTTCTCATGTGTCATGTGTCTACATTTTATCAGTGAACATTTTGAAAAGGTATGAAGTTTTTAAATTTTAAAGAAAAACTGAGTCTGACTTGAAAGATCGTGATTCTCCAGAAACATTCTGCAGAGCTTTTGTTTGTGTGTGTGTGTGTGTGTGTGTGTGTGTGCGTGTGTGTGTTATGGCCCCAGCTGATTTTCCTTGTGCAGCTGGGTTCCATTTAGGCTTCATTTGTTGCTCCTCAAGGGAACAGATAATGCATCAGTCTATTTATGCTTCTATCCAGCATTAGGAAGTTGGGAACAGTCTGCTATTGATTCACATCAGAATACGAACAGAACATCTCTACTGTCCTCTCAGTCACTCAATCACCTCCAGTGTCCGCTGAGTCAAATGAAAGTCAGAGTATTAATACTGCTGTGGTCTCTCTCACACAAACAGATGCAGTTACATTCGGACTGGGTTAAACCAGCTAACCACATTCCATTATATTGGCTTTTTGAAAGTGAAGTAAATGTGTAAACAATTACAACACAACACACTGTGGATTACACATTCAGAAATCCAGAAAGATTCAAATCATAATACAATCTTCTTTGCGAATGAAAATCTTCCTCCCTGGCAAAAGCCTAAGTTTACTTCTGGCTTCCCATCTTAAAAATCTAAGCACGTTTGCTCAAGCCAATTCATTTCCCCAAGGATCACCTGCCGGCTTGGATAAAGCCTCATATGGCTCAACTGTGCCTTTGAGCACATCTCAGTCCTCTCAAATTGGCTACAGCTTTTGCATTATGCCCATTTTGTAGTCACTAGGGATAATATTGAATGTGCAGAAAATCACTAATGCGTGACAAACACATGCTTTTCGCCATAGTCTATGTCCTCTTCTGCCATCTGTCCCATCTTCCCCCTCCATTTAAAAGGCCAGGATGTCAGACTGGTCCTGTTGCGGCAGCTCAGTTTGGGATCATGCAGCAGGTTCCACATCAGCCAGATCTGGGGAACGCTGAGGCTGTGAACAACCATGAGCTCTCGGTAGAAACAGGGGTCAAATGTCTGAAGGTGGGGAGCTGCAGAAGGTCGGGGGATTCCGAAGGTGAGGAAGCCCTGGTGTCGCGATGGTTTAACGCCAATCAGCTGGAGGCACATTCCCAGAAAGACGTCGTCTATGGGGAACAACTCCACCTGCAGAGAAATAATCATTGCAACTCAACAACCTTGGAAAGAAAAACCTGCTAAAACTGTCCAACGTTTAGGTACCTGCTGACAGGCAGAGCTAAGTCTCCGAGCTGTGTGTCCAGACATCACAAACCCTCCTCCACCTGCGTAATTTGGGTACAAAACTGCTCCATATACAAACTCTGGCACATAGTACTTAGAACTGCGCCGGCGAATGGGTTTAGCATGGATGATAATATCTCCAACAAACAGATCCTCGTCTGGATTTTGACCTTGTAGCATTTCTAGTATGTTTTCCATGTTAACATACACATCAGCATCACCCTTGAAGATAAACCTGCATGAGAAAAGAAAACAGGAAATGTATCAGCTACAGTAAGAGACACATAAGCCTGAAAGTCAACTTTATTTAATGCAGCTTAAAAAACACTGACTTCACATCAGAACAACTGCTGTTGACCCATTTCAGAAAATGTGTTTCCTTCAGTGTCAGATTAAAAAACGTGTCCTCAAAGTCCCACAGCAGGATATCTCTAAAAGTCTGACTCTCGTAGGTTAAGAGCTGTTCCCACAAAGGCAGAGCTGTCCGATTTCTGGGAACCCCAAGCAGGAAAACAGTGCGGATGGAAACACCATTTTGGAAATGTCCCTCCTTACCCCATGTCTGACGAACCACCTAAAACAAGTGCAGAAAAAACTGTGAAAATAAAACACTAAACTGATTTGCAAACTTAAGAACGATACCTTAGCAAACTATATAACTTTATAAAGTTGTATAATTGTGTATTATGTTAGTAAGCTAGTTGATGTTTTTAGGAGCTGAGCAGACAGTGAAGAAAGACGTTATCGGAACATTTTCACTTTCACAACTGCTGAATGAGGCCAGTAATTAGTGTGAATGGTGGGAGTGAACAAAAACAGTAAATCTGAGGTCCAGAAGACAAAACAATAAGCTTAAAGCTGCTAAATGACTTTGTACGACTGAAGGAGGAGGAGGAGTCAGATGATGATTCTCTGGATACACCGCACTAAGATTAAACCCTCTCATGTTACATTCAGTAATTTAATACAATCTTCACATAAAAATGTGGTTTTATAATAATGTAGTATAATATTAGTGCAGCTTTAATTTTTAGTGCATTTATTATTCTTATAGCATCAAAATCACTCATGTTTGTTTGTACATGATTGTGAAAGGAATATGCACAAAATAAAACCTGGAGCCAATCCCAGCTGTCACTGGGAGAGAGGCTGGGTACATCGTGGACAGGCCGCCAGTCTATCACAGGGCTTGATATAATAAAATATTAAATATAAATATTTATAGCAGCTTTAACCTAGGAGCTTTAAAATATATAGTCAACATGAATATAATACATAAAACACAGCATATTTTACCTGACGTTTATCAAAATCAGCAGCAACAGATTTCACTGCGATGAGGATGTAGAGAGCAGAATCTTTATCTGTGCTTCCTCCTTCTCCCGCTGCTCCTCCAATGTGACACTTCTCTGGCTGGTCTATGAGCAGCTTAAAGTTTCTGTTGTCCTTTTCTCTCAGATAACCCTCAAAGTCAAACAGTGGCATCGTAGGAAGGGCATTGCCAGTGATCTTGGTGGGCGCAGCATTCCTCCGTCGCAACTTGGCTTTTCCCTTAGACCTGACCTGAGGCTTGGACTTGGGCTGAGATGCTTTAGATTTGCAGGGAGGCAGATGTGGCTGTGAAGGGCTGGATGGGGACTTAAAAGAAGATATGATATGAGACTGAAGGCAGAGGATATCAGCTATGACAAGTGCACAGCACAGATAGACAGTCAACACAAACATAAATACTAACATACTGTGTGTACCTAACACTGATGCTCTCTGCACATGAAGTATGAATATTCATATGGCACATTCAGCGTGGACTGATCCTGCCAGTGGATTTCAGCTCAGCAGGTGACAGTATGTGTAAAATATCTCAGCGCTGATCCTCATGTGTAATGGGAGCTTCTCTGATATTATAAATGAGGACCAGGTTAACATATGATAATCTTTTTACAACAACTTTAGGGCACTGGATCTGGATCACGCCAGCCCTGGCTGAATTTCACAGATAATTTTTCCCCATCATCAACTTAACCATTTGTCGGTTTGAGTAGCATGAAAACTAATGGATGGATTGTCATGAAATTTGGTTGACATTCATATTCTCCTCTGGATTAAGATTGAATAGGATCAGGTCATACCCCTGAATACTCCTGCCCCACTTTGGTCCTACTGGTGCCCAGCAAAGTCTGACTAGAGCCGGTAGAGCTGTGGATCTCCAGCTTCCACACAGGTCTGTCCCATCCAGAGGAGACCACAACCTGGAAACATGGGTTGGAAATAAGAAGACACTGGAAGTGTTAAATGAATCACGAAACAACTCATCAATCTCAATGTTGTGTTGCCATGTATTCCATCCTCACCTGACGGGCATAGAGCAGCAGACAGAAGAGGATCAGTAGCAGCATTGTGCACATCACATCTCCCTTCACATGGAGGATCCTCCTCAACGTTACCATCTTCCTCAGCATCTTTGAAATACTTCAGCAAAGTAGCTGCCCAAAGTGCATTTGGATGGCACTGCTGCAGTTCATCCTATAGCTCACACTTTGTTGTCTCGTTCCTCATCTCTTCCACCTTGCAAAATATCATCTCAAACGTCATATGCTGTCTGCAAAAACACATCCCCTCTGTTCTTTACTGTGCTCAACCATGTGCTGTTGGCTAAAAAGGTGCAAATGAGAAATCTGGCTTCTGGTATATATCACTTAAATAATTGAGTGTATGTCCATTGTTGCCGTCTCCATCCTCCCCTTGTCCTCAGGAATCAGAAGGTGGGGGCATCCTGGATGTCAACTGCAGCAACACACGGCAGCCATTAAGGATCAAACTTGAACAACAAGCAGGAAATGACACAGAAAGTGATCAGACAGTAAAAAAAGCAATGCAATCGCAACTGCGGAAAATATGACATTGGCACTACAGCATAAGCTGGGATCTTTACTGAAACTGTCTATGCCACAGTGGTAACTTTAAAGTAATCTGACCTCTTGTTAACAACCTAGAAATCACTAATCTGTGTTGATTTGTTCTTGAGTTCCATCCCAAATCTCCTCTGATCAGGAGGGAGTGTCTGAATCTAATGTACGAGAACATAACGGTACAACTACTTCGAAGAACACCATGTTCCAAGATCTACTGTATGTTATGAAGAGCAATTTTTACCAAACACAAAGTTTACTAAATGTTGCTGCTCTCACGGAAACTGCACATTCAGTCTCTGCGTAATAGAGCATAAGACACTATGTTCTTACATTAAGTTCTCGTTTTATGTACACAAAAGTCTATTTTGTAAGTCTTTGGCATATTTTACCTCATTAGCAGGTCTGTCTAGTTTTGTTAGAATACTTACCTGCATGCAGGGCTCTCTGGTTGATGTAAGACAGACAAGGCGGAGGAAGAGGTTGAACTGATGTGTGCTGTGGATGTCCACTCTGCTCTGTATCATACGCAACTAAATAGTTTTGAGAGAAGAAGATCCTTTGATAAAACAGGAAAAAACTATCCAGATGTTTTCCCTAATGTTTCTCTGTGTGAAGAAGAGCAGAAGATGAGACACACTCTCTCTGGCTCTTTCTCTCTGTCTCTCTCTCCCTCTCTCTCTCTTTTCTCTGCAGCACTCATGCTGCCTTTAAGTGCTGTAGGAAATAGCATTCTCACAAATATTCTCATGAAGGACAGGACTTCTATGAGCAAACACAAGCTACAGTGGACCTATTGGGCACAGGCTCATGGGCCTCGCAGGTCAGTGGGTGGTGAAAAATGACCAGAAAGGGTCACAAAATGCAACCTGAATGTAACAACACACGAAATATCACTACACAGCCTCATTTATGGTTGTTTTTCTGTCTCTTCAGCTTAGGTTTATGGCAATAGGAAGCCTTGTACTCTATATGTCTGGGCCCAGGCGCCTTATTGCATGTATGTGCACCACCAACAAAACAGTAAACAAAGTTATTCAAATGGTTTTAAACAAAGTTTATTTTTTTTATATTGTAAATTGTGAGATCTTTTGGACACAACTAGCTTGCAAGTAAAACCAATTCAAAAAAATGAAAAATGTTAATACTTTGATACATTTTTGAGTCAATAGCCAGATGTAAGAGGTAACCAGAAACACTTGAAGGCAGCAACTTCATTCTTTGGCCTGACCACGTGACTTAAACTGGAAAGGAGAAACTTCAAGCCAGATGCCAACACAGCAACTGAGGAAGGTGGAAAAAAGAGAGAAGGGGAGAGTGTGGAGGCAAAGTTATATCATGAGTCATGCTTTTGTCTTGTTTGTCCCTTCAGAGCTCAGGGCACACTATAGAATCCAGGTGACACAGTTTCATATTGCTCAGTGACCATTCAGCTTTCCATTGTTTTCCAGTGTATATTTGATTTCTAGACAGGAGAGGAAAAATGCAAACGCAGCCAATGTGGTGATTGTGGATCAGTTGGTAGGGCAGTTGCCTACAAATCCCAGTTTCCTCGATTATCAGCAACATGTAGAAGTGTCTCTGGACAAGAGAGTGAAACCTGAACCCTTGGTGCTTTACATGTGGCTGCTTGTCCAAAAGAATAAATGTGACAGGTATCAGCTACTAGTGCTCATGCTGTAATCAGTCATAAATACAGATTAGTTTGTTACACAGCCATATGAAGTACCTACAGCTGTGAGTGGACAGTAAGAACTACACAGAACTTAGGAATGTTAAGGTGGAAACAAACAGCAAGAACCAGGTCACTTCGAATGTGAAGCAGCAGAATGACCCCAATAAACCTTCAGAACTGCATTTCCAGTTGCATTTCCATGTTTTTCTATAAATGTAATGTTCTGTCTTTTGTCATACCCTCTAAAACCTCAAGCTGAATAAGCATTTATCTTCTAAAACTTAAGTTACTGCAAAATTTGATTAAACAATATTTGCTCTGATTTGAATTTTTATTCATCTGGACTTCCTGTTATGTTCACTGTCACTGATATCTTGTCACTGCTTTATTTTGTTGCTTGTTTTTCAAATCCAAAGCTCTGCCCACTGACAGAGTTTACAGATGAAGCGTCTCTCAACCGTCCTCCTGGCTCCTCCATGACATGTGAACAGTGGCAGCACATAGTTTGGGAGAAACTTGGCTGGAAGTGCACAAAGGTTATTACTAACTTACTTGGTTTCACTGACAGTTTGAAAGAAACAGTCAGACCATTAGATTAAAAATTTCCAGAACAAAAGGAGACTAAATGCAGCACTTTTTAGACTAGGATTGCCCTCATTGTATTTATACACACATTGTGCTTATTGAAATCCAACTGAAGCTACATGCAGAACAAATAGCTGAATAAGTGCCTGAGGATGAAACCACTCAATCTTTTAAAACATAATTTAATAAGTTTCTGCCACAAACACACAGTTACATTTACAATCTGTGTCCAGACTACAAAAGGTAAACAAGTTAAACACACAGTGTTGGTCCTCTGTGACATTCATTAATTTACAACCGTTTTCTTTGGCTACAAACACCGCACAAACACACAACAGCTTTGAGCAGAGACCTGAGACTGAGCGAGCTGCCACACAGATTCATGGGGGTCACCAGTGATTTTACCGGCATGTCTGTATCAGAGGGGGAAGCTGCTCTCTCTGTCTGGTTCCAGCTCTGCTCTCTCTACATCTCTCTGTATCGGCTGAATTAAACAGTCAGGGCGCTGATCCAGCACATGGTTTCTCCAGATGCTCACGTCTTTAAGGAAACAGTTTGGATGACTTCTAAAAATTAAAATTATTTCTTGCGACAACTGTGCAACATCACCTGGAACACTTACAGTGCACTGAGTGGACATCAGGCTTAACTTAATATGTTGGACCTTTCAGCTCAATGAATTTAAATGCATTTTATCACTGTACTTAGTTTGTTTGTTTGGAAAAGCCTCTACTGCCAGTTTTGGTTGGAAGTCTCTAAATGGTTTAGTATTTAACACTAGCTGACTCCTAGACTAATTCTGACATTTCTTCAAGCTGTAACTGTACTAAATCAAGCTGTGACATACGGTATTACCTATACACTAAGCCTGTGTTCAGCTTTTTATTCAAGGAGCTGGTGCCAAATGTTGCTGCCATGTGTTGCTGTTTAAAACTAAGTCACGGAAAAACATGAATTAAGGCTACAACAGTGTCCCCATTGCACAGTCTTAGTGTCTTCTGCTTTCATGTTAACACATATTTCAAGCTCATCAGTCTGCAAAACATCATGCTTGAAGTACATGAAGTATAACGTTACAGTACTCATCAGTTGTGCTTGTGCACATCCCTCTCTCTAACGAGCCACTCATCCATTCCTGAACTCCCTCATTTGACCCTCAGGAGGATGCAGTGCCGGCTCTCATGATTCTGAAGAGTGCGTTGACATTATTGCTCTTGATGGCGTCTCGACAGGCAGAGATCACTTGGTTCTTGGGCTTACCCACTGAATAAAAAGGATGGACAGAGACAGATAAATGTGCAGGTACAGGTATGCAAGAGGTAAAAAACATACAACGAATGATTTCAGGCTTTGTACTAATGTTCTTTTTTCTTTAAGGAACAAATAGCTTTCTACTCTAATGCCAAAGTGAGCTTGTCAGTATTTCATGCATAAGCACACTGCAGAAGCTACCCACAAATAATAGTTTGTCCCCGACAATCATCTCACATACAGTACTGATATTCAGAAATTGTGGTTATAGGGTGACTTGCACACACTAACACACTGAACCTACCTCGAAGTCTACCAGCCCGCTGTATAGCCTGGTTGACAGACTTGAGGCAGGCCAGTAGGGCGTTGTGGTTGTTAGAGCGGATCTTATACTCATTGATAAGATCCCTATTTAGATCGTAGAGTTCTCTGTAACGCTTCTTCATAGTTGTCCTACAGAGGACAGAGACAGAAGATCAGAGAGAACATGTAAAGGAAGAGAGAGGTTCAAAAAGACATAACACACATATAACAGTGAGACTGTTGCTCTGTTTTGTCCTGTGGTGAGAAAGATCTGGTGTCAATATGATAAACAAATGGTGACATATAAAAATACTGTATGTTGTTTAAGATGTGACTACAGTTCTTTGAAAACAAAACTAATGAAAGTAGTAGGCAATGAAAGTAGCTGAGTGAGAACAGTTTAATAAACTCACATGTCACCCATAAGGCGAGCATCCTCCGCTTGCACCAGCATGTTCCTGATGTAGTTAGAGTGGTCGGCCATAGCTGCAGTTAACTTCTGATGGACAGAGTGGAACTCATCCACCTGGTGTACAGAAATGTAAAACTTCATTTACAACAGTATTAATACTGCAGAGTTGTATATGTTTCTGGCGAAGCATAGTAACAAGTGTTGCTCTTCTTACATCTGGAATCCCACTGCCAGTGTGATTGTGTCTCTGGTGCTAATAAATTTAACCCATTATTCCCAACTCATTCTTTATTCACATGAAATACAAACTACATTAACTCTATTGTCCTGAATAAGAATAAATACCTATTAATGTTGTCCACATTCCTGTAAAGCTTATAATAATGACCACTGTATAGCTAATGAGAGGGGATATCGTATCTTGGAGTTTCAATGTAATGAGCAGCATAACATGTCAAAGACAGAAATGAATAAGGTCAGAACCTCAGTTAGTGTACTGCGTAGCTCCTCAAAGTATCCTGGGAAGTCTGCTTCTGCTGGAAGGTCCTCTATTGCCAGGAAGGTGGCCAGTGATTGGACCAGATCTCCGGCCAGGTCGATGTCATCTGTTTTTATAGTGATCTAAATGGGAATGAAATAATCACTGAAAATCTGATTTATGAAGTGTCTTTATATTGAGGTGTATATGTTTCTAGCCATGAAGCTCAAGCACTTGTAATTTGATTATGTCTTTAGTTTGAAGTTAAAATTGTCTGAAAAAGTGTGTAACCCACAGAGTAAATGTTTGTTTTGCATCTGCTTATACCTGTCCATGGCTGGCCATGCTGATGGACAACAGCCCCCTTCCTCTTAGTGAATTAAAAGTTACATCAGGACTGTCTATCCCCTCTGGAAGCAGGAAATTCTGATTCAGCCACATCACCACCTGCACACACAAGCATATGCATGTAAACAATTACATACCAGGATCCAGAGATGAGATCAGATTTAAATGAACAAATAAGAATTAGCCCTGCTATTGTTTGGTCTCCCAGAAAGACCCTCTGACAGCCTACCCGCTGTGGCCTGTCATTGATGCTAAATGTGACCCATCCAGAGGGCAGAGCAGCTGAAGAATCGGAGGTGATGTCATACATAGAGAAACGAGGCAGCTGGCGAGTGATTTCAAACACGTGGAATTGGGTGCTGGAGTAGACAAAGCAGAAAAAGCAATTATCTACAATTTCATTCCTGTTCATTTGTGTATGACAGCATGAACTCCTGGTTTACTCACACACTCACTACCTACCTAGTTTTCCCACCAACAAAGGCTTTGATGTGCAGATCTACTGGTATATCTTTTGGGGGGACTATGGGCACTCGGATACAGCCTGATAGGTTCTGGGCGCTGGGGTGAACAACATGGCTCTCCCCCTCAAATATCCCTTCTGCAAAGATGAGCACTGCGCGAATAATGGTTTCTGGAGAGAATAAGGGAAAGATTGAGAGACTTATTAATATTTACTCTGACCTTTATGTGCTTGAAACTTGCAGCTAAAGTGCTAATAAATTCTACCATTTGGTGTTGAAATGCTGAGTTCAACATGAGCCTTCTGGGCCTCTGTAGCAGGTCTCACTGTCAGTGCTGTCTGGAGCTGAGTGTTGGCTGGTATGACACCCATCCCACTGTTTGACTCTGACACCCCCTGAAACAATAAGAGTCTGTGCTGTAAGATCAGCCCCAACAATAACACAGCCTAACATCGACTGGGAATCTTTCAATAATCTACAGAACATCAAGTGTTTTGTCTCTGAAACAAACAGGGCCATCACAAAAAACAAATACAGTATTTGCACAGCAAATTCAACATGAACAGTTATACTCTGTATGACATTTACAAATGACTCAATAAGTATACATACTTTGGCATTCTCTTCATAGTTGCGTAGCTCAAGCAGCAGATTCTGTCTGCGTTGGCTAAGCTCTCTAATTAGGTCCTGTTCAGTGCTGGAGTCCATGAGATTCCCTTTTAGGTCCTTACTGGCAGGCAGGTAACCGCGCACTACATGATACACACATTTAGAACAATGATAACATCCTAATACAACTTCAAAATGTCAGTTTATCCAAATCATGTTGAGGATGTCGGTGATGATACGAAAGGACAAGATAAAACCAGAACAAAAGATAAAAGTCTTTTCCAAATAAATACTGATTGATACAGACATACACACAACGTACCCTCGCCCTCTACGGACGTGCAAATGAGTTGTTTCTGTCCATCCAGCCTGTAGTCTCCCTCCACAACTCCAGCTACAGAAGCAGACAGATTGTCTTTGAAAATAACCTCACCTGTCCGGTCACTACGGGCATCAATCTGCAGCAAAAGGAGAAACACTATTAACTGTTGTGTTAGAAAATGTAATCACATTTCTAGACACCAGGCCTGAGCACTGACCTTTCCATTGGACCAGCCAGTGATAAGCTCCACAACACCATCAGCATTCAGATCAAAGGCATGTATGCTCATTGCATGATTTTTAGACTGAGTGGGGAGAGAAAAACACAGACACATTACATTTACATTATGAATGTCCTTGAATATTGTTGACAGTCTGTTCAAAATATCATACAAGCTTGAATTGTTAAGGACAACAGACAAGACAAACCAAACATATTTATCAAACAGAGCGAAGGACTTAAGCTGATGGAAGAACTATTATACATTATATTGGTAATTACTAATGCACACTTATATAGACTTTATGGATTATGGGCTCATATGGACTTTAGGGGCTAGCACATCTTGTCCAAGATAGCATCATAAATGACTGTGGTACCTTAATCCTCCAGTAGCGGGCAGTGCGGTCATAGACTCCCACAGTGCCATTGGCCAGAGCGTAGCCAAATCTGCTGCCATGCATATGGCACAGCGATGTCACTGTCTGTACAGAGAAAGACAGATGGAAAAATTCTCATGTCAGAAAGTGCTGCTCTCCTTCTGTCCAGCACAAGATGGATATGACAATCTACAACATACAACCAGTGCAATTATTATTCTGTTGCTGCTCCTTGTACAAAATACAATTTAAAGTACTTGAAAACACACATTGTTGTCAGTGAAAATTCATATTCTTTACCAAGCCGGGGCCCGTGCAGTACACTGCATGCATTTACCTCATTTTCGGTCATCTCAGACACAAGTTCATCCTCTTTGAATACCCTGATGTCAAAGTCCTCAGATCCCACCAAGAGCTGTAAACACACAGTAACTCACATCAAATTATCTTATTAATATCAATGAATCTTTCTTTTAATTCCCATCAATACTTTTGACACTGTGACAGCTGTAAACATTTTTAAATGAGAGAACTATTGGAAATGGAGAATGATAAAGAGAGAGATAGGAGGACGACCTACCTCATTTTTACCATCCCCAGTGAAGTCACAGAGCACCAGAGATCTGACATTATCTCCAGTCACCTAGGAACAAGATACTTAATGATTTTAACTCATAGAAATGTAACTGCAGTGGCAAAAGTTAAATTGCATTCACAAATCAACTCCAAAACAAATAATTTGGGCAAATGAGATTGCCCCATAAAAAGTAGATATACAGAAATATAAAAAAAGAAAACATGCTGTTTTACTACTTGTCTAGTTAGATTTGTTATCAGTTCATCAGTTCATGAGTACGGCGAGTTCTAAGGTTTTACAAGTTCAGTTTTATATATCAAAGATAAACATATAGACAAGACACTTCATAGATCAAAAATCATATGTTTTATTTTTACATCTCTCTTTTAAAGCAATTACATCTGCACAAACTGGAGTGTAATTGACACTGCAGTAAGTAGTGACACTGTTGTGTGTTTACACATACATCCATCCCTTTCTGAACCACTTAGTCCCCATAGGGGACGATTTCACACATACTCAGTGAAAATTTACAGAAGGCAAGATGTAATGTTTGGTATTAAAATGTCTTACCGTCCAAAAATGGTCATTGCCCTCATAGTCAAAGCCTTGTAAAGCGCAGTTCCCTCCAATGATGGCAAGTGGAGTTGGGATGTCCCCAAGTTTTCCCAACACAATGGCATTGGCTCCATCTGTTACCTATACTCGCATGTAAAAGGAAAAAAGGAATGGGAAAAAAAGTCCCTTTGACAAAACTTGTAACACATAATAACAGTAATTATATATACATATTTCTACACCCAGGCTCCTGCTGTGTGTTTAGGACAATGTTATTTGAATAATTCCTATGTTTTTTCCATTCAGTATTGTCTGTATGTGGAATAACTAAACATATCACAAATAGATTAAGAAGAAAGTTTACACAAAAACAGCTGTGTTTCCTGATAACCTCTATAAAGTATATACATTTTTCACTGTGATTACGTAGTCTTCGACTGCTTTTGTTGTGAGTGTTGAAGTTAGCCCTCACAATTACCTCTCTGTAGAATATATCAGCATTGTCATGGACATCGTAGGCCAGCAGGTTAGTCTGGGATCCAACCAACAGGGTGTCCCCAGTGGTATTTGGTCCCAACATTCCTGCCGTCAGACAAGTGACTGCTTGGTTTATGTTGAGCAGAGAAATGTCAGAGTCCTGGGTGCTCTGGCTGAGTCGGTGGGCTACAGGTCTCTGACCACGAGTGTGAGGGTTGTGGATAAAAACCTTTGAAAAATAGAAAGTTGATAGTGCAATATAAAAACAGAAAAGTAAGTATTACAGTAACAAAGGTATTTTATACATGACAGGGAACAACCATAGTGATGAAGCCCAAAAAAGTGCAGGCGTCTGGTGTGGAAAGTGTGTGGAAATGAATGTTGATTTGTGACTATATTAACTCTCTTTCAAAAATTTAATGACAAGGCCACAAAAACAACCATGGAATTGGTAGTTAGCATGAAAAAACAGAGGAAGGCACAATTATCCTGTGTTGTCTGTTATATGCTATATACCTTATGTTCATTATTCACCAAATTATGACTCCTATTATTATTAATTATTATGAAAACAGAACATTTATCTCACCTTTCCAGCCTGTGTGGCTGCAGTAAGGCATGGGTGGACTCCATCAAATTTCCCAATAGTCACCATGCGAGGGTTAATCTTGTGGTTCAGCTTAAGAGTGAATATGGGGACCAACATGTTGCTTGCTGAATGTGTGTCCTTAATCAGACAGAAGACAATTTGTTCTAAACAGGTGTTTTCAGACAGTCATTTAAAGGCAGCCAAATCAACCACATGAGCACATGACAATGCGTGATTTTGCCACACTAATGTAATTACAGGCTTTACCTTAGACTGCCAGTGGAGAGTTCTGTTGCCTAGCAACACAGTGGCAAGCTAAAGCTTTTCATCTGGCTAATCTCTCTGTCGTTTGCTGCTCAAGAATGGCAATCATGCAACAAAAACATATCACGTATGTCTCTTAAACATGTTGTAAACCCAGTATAAATACCAAGTATGACTCTAATCTTTCGAAGAAAATAAAACGGCCTTTATTTACTTTCAATGCTTTGAAAGCGTAGCATAGCCAACAGCTAGTTAGCAGTTAGCCAGCGTTAACACAGCGGAAACTGCTCCTAACTATTGACCACAGTAAAACAATTGTGCAAGCTCACCTGAACCCCTTATCAGCTGTAACTTTTCCTTAAAATGAGCCAGCCAGCCAAAGAGCTAGCTGGATAGTAACTACAATACGAGAGGTGACTGACAAGTCGCTGCCAACAACCATTTCCGGTATGCTGTTTTCAAAATAAAAGATTGACATACCGTAGTGTAAGTATTTATTTAAGTACTGCATTTGAATACTTCCCCGATGTCTCAAAACGTCTCAAGTTGTTTTGTTGTTGTGCATTGAATCTTGGCTTTTATTTTGGCCATCTATTGGAAAGTTTAATGCTGTGTCTGCTTTGATTTTTGTGTGTTACTTTTAATGTGTGTATTTTTCACAATTTTCAGTGTGTATGGTCATTTCAAAAAGGTTAATCTATTTTAAGTCTCATGTTTGACATGTGTTGTTAATAGTTTTGCATGTTATCTGGGTTGTTTTGTATCTCTTTCTGGTCATTTTCTGTCTTTTAACTCTGTAAGTTAATAATATGAACATTTGCTTCACATAGAGGCTAGTATTGTTTACCCCACTGAAATCAAATGTATATTTTGTAAACTATGGTGCATTGTAGTGGATTAAACTGTCCAACATTAGTAGTTAAAGGAGAGAAAGAGACAGAAGAGGGAGTAAAGTACAAATAAAGAAGAAAATAAGATGATAACACAGATAAGATAAGATAAGATGATAACACATTTTAATAAATTTGTACAAGTTGTTAGTGTTTCTCAAAGATGTAGTGACTTGAAAATGGCTGATATGTGATGACAGGAATATTCATATAAAAATGAACATAACTATATAACCAAATTCACTAGAACGAAAATAATAATAAATGGATGAGGCGCTTGCAAGATATTCTTGTTCAGCAATGTCTTCAAATGCAATATTGATTATTATTAAAATGATTATTATATAATAAAACCTGGTAATACCTCAGGCATTAGAGTCCTCATGAATGGGTATTTCAGGTCAATATCTGAGGGTAGTAGCATACTGAATGATAGCTTCATTGAGTTAGTGCAGGACCTGGCGTCAGCGTTAGCGCAAATCAGTGCTGGTAGATAACATTAACTTGGCAACATTTGTGGGCACTGTTGCTTATTTTGTCTTTGTGTCAGCCCCTTTATGAGCGACACAACAAAAGCGGGAGATTCAAACTACAGAGAAAAGGAAACAAGCACCACGAAGTTCAACTGACGTTAGTGCTAATTTATCCTAGCTAACATAGCTAACATTTTATGAAGGTGAGTATCACAGGTTTAACACCGTTAACTTTACGCTTAGCTACATTTTACACTCAAAATGTATAAATGTGTAACAAGTTGAATTAAATGAATTAATTCAATATACATATGGAGTGAGGCTTGTTAATAACATACAGTCTGCTCCCTCGCTGTCCACCATGTTGAAAGGGTCATGCAAGGCCTTCCTTAAATATGTTTTAGGTTAGTTGAATATACAGTTTGTATTTCATACTTGCTGTATGTGCACTTACTTTGTCATAGGCTCATGCTTGGATTAGGAAATAACTAATATGTTTATAATGTGAACATCACGTAAACATTTTTGCAGTTAGGACTGTAATTAACCATTATTTTAAATTGCTTATTATGAAAAAAATGTTTGGGTGTAATCATTTCAGAAATCCAAAGTATAATCCTGTTCTATTTCCCAGCTGTAATTCCATAATCCAGGACTAATACTAGTACAGCCATTGTTAATATTGTAACATCTGATGACATTTCTCTAAATGTGGTTTTTGGATTTAGGTGTATGTGGGTTTGTTGATACTGTTTATTTGCCTGTTGTTGCAGACATGAAATAGAGGAAGATGCATAACATCTATTAAAACTCATCGCACAAAGGCAGGTAAGTATAGTACAAAACTAGTCATCTCTCTCTCTTTTGTGTGTATAACTTTGTGCAGTGCTAGGTTTTTAAGTTTTACTCATCAACCTAATGTTTTAAGTTTCCATTTATGATGTCCTCATGATCACATTTGTAGGCATTTAAAGTGTTTTCTGTTTGGTTTTGTGCACTGTTACCCATCTATGCCTTGGCTATAAGTGAAACAGTAGAGACATGACACCATGAGTGCATAGGACTGACTGATTTCATAGTTTTACAAATTAAATACAATTCCCTTATTATAATTTCATGTTTTGACTGTCCAGACAATGCTGCAAAACAAGTCAGGTGTCAGTGTGATCACATTTCCAATATCAGAATCAACTAATTCTTCTACATTTATATTTATATTACATTAAGGAATTTGCTTCCAGTTGCAAGGATTGGTAACAACTGAATGTAAAGCTACATAACTAGACTATGTGTATATGAACTGTCATGGCTCATTTTCTGAAACTGAAATTTATAGTTAGCACCTTTTATTGTTTTCACTTTTCCTAAATGAATGTACAATAGTCCCTTGGCTGTGTGCGATCCTGCCAAACTTAAAAGAAGGGCTCGTCCGGGATTTGAACCCGGGACCTCTCGCACCCTAAGCGAGAATCATACCCCTAGACCAACGAGCCTGCCTTCACAGATGTTCACATCTGTATTTCTGTGCTGTCAAGACCTGTGATTTCCTAAACTGGTGATGTGGCTCCCTGCTGTCATTTGGTCCAGTAGCACCCTCTGCTGGTCTCAACGATATGTTGATTTTGTTCTGCATTTTCCTGCAAATGCAGCAGCAGCTGGTTGCTATTAGCATATTTACATTAAAGCGAAAACTATAAATGAAACATAATCATGATGAGTAAACACTAATTTAACAGACTACCATTCAACAAAGACCAATACAAAGACCCTAGACCAATGTTCTCCAAAAGTAACAAACCTCCACCCATACGGGAGTAATTGCACATTGGTGATGTGACAGCTGGCGAACCACATCCCATCTGGCTGAAGAGCTCCCTTTACTGCTTAACATTTTACATGTCATTGACCACTAGTCCTCTGAACGCTTCAGCATTCTCATAAATAAAACATTAGCAACAACATTATCACTAACAAGTGAAATCACCCAGACTTAGAATGTAAACTCATGTAGACACACAGACGTTTAAATGGCTACAAAGGGCAAATTTCCACACTTATGATTTGTTTCTCTATGAAGGGTTAAAGTGATTACTCATCTGCTGATTACCACATCTGCTATAGATTTTATTTGCATTCTCATAATTCTGGTAACTGGCTGCTATTGGCATATTTACATTAAAACAAAACTATACATGAAACATAATTATGATGGGCAAACACTAATTCACCAGACTACCATGCAGCAAAGCAAAAAATAAATTATGGTTACAATATTTTGAA
>OMLM01020384.1:0-32592 GCA_900302695.1 Helostoma temminkii | reverse complement strand
TCATTCTTTCTATTCTAAGATTTCATTCCAGAGAATATTTCTTGTTCCCCTTTGTTGTTAGGGAGAAATCTGTGTTGAACCGTTTTTACAACTTAGGCTAACAAAAAAAAAAAAAAAAAAAGAAAAAAAAAAAAAAAACAAAAAAAAAAAAAAACAAAACAGATCAGCTAGTAATGGTACTTCATCTGGATAGACAATTACCAACTGATCTTTTGGATCAAGGTGCAACATACAGTGCCCTTGCACTTCTTTTAGACACTGAACTATTTAAAAAATGGATTCATTTTAAAAAAATTCTGACAACAGAAAATGTTTTACTCTAACAGGGGAAACTAATTTCTTAAGACATATTTTGTACCTGTGCCAAGTGCAGGTCATACTGCTGCATATTCACAAGATGGTTCCTGATCAGGAGCTCCACAGCCTCGACATTGTATTTGTACTCATCACGGCATTCAATCAGACACCTGTAAACAGTAACAGAAAAACAATTTTTCAAGCAGAAAGATCTAAAATATATTTTAAATAATATGAAGCAACTGTAAGAAGGTGGGGGGGGGACTAACCTTGTGATTTGTTTATTGCACCACTGTGGCCCATAGGCACGTCCATCCTGTAGGGCTTTAAGCACCAACAGGTGGCACTCCCTGTAGCGAAGAAGCAAGTCTGCATCAGCCCCACTCGTAGCATCCAGAAGACCTTCCACAGCCTGGGGATTAAAGATGATAACTTTGTAAAACTGATTAGCTAATTAACCCTCATCCCTGCCCCACAATTTCTACCATTTTAACCGCAACTTTGATAGTACTAGCACTACCTTCTGCAGGAGGCCAAGTGCAGCGATACCATCCCTGGAGTTCCGAGCCAAGGCAATAGCTTCCAGCAGGCTGCGCAGGGCCTGGGTCAGAGGGTTCATGGCAAGGGCAGGAGGAATGGCATGAAGATGCTGCTCCAAGTCTGCCATGCACTTATCATAGATCTGAGCCACATCATCTGTGGCCCATGCCTGTTGCTGTTGAGACAGAATCAAGTCTGTGGGTTAAAAACTGCACCCGAGATGCAAGTTTTGCGAGTCTTAAGACGTGTTTACCGTTTTCACACAGAGAGCAGAGACCAAACACTTTCTGGAGGAATAACTTTCCAAAATTGTCCTGTCTGTATTAGACACCACTGTCATGTGCTTTGGCATTTAATAAGCATCTTTAGGGCAATTTTTCAATAAGGACTGAAGCACAATAGAAAAACAACTGACCTTCATGGGCTGAGCCAAGAAGCCTGTAGGTTGGGAGAGATCGTTACTGGGCAAGAAACCAGGAATGTTCCTGGCAAACTCCTCATATACAGCCAGTTGCTTAGGGTCGACTCCTCCCACCTACAACACACATGCATTTAGTTACTGATCATTCATGACAACCACAAACATGATTAAAATAGGAACAAATTATTGTACTAAACAGCTCCAGTAAATAAAGGATTACAGTAAGTCATTGATTGGACCATAACTGGAGTTTTCCCCCATATTTTTTTTTGAGAACGCTTATAGTCCCACATTTGGGAATTCATATTTATTGCTTGACTAATGTTAGTTATCTTACCTTAAGTCTGATCTGCTCAGGCATACGTTCAGCTTGGTAAGTCAGAACAACTGGATCACAATAACGACGTCCCTCTTGGCGTGCGTGTTTTCGCAGCTCAAACTCCTACAGAATAGAGCAGAAACCCAATTATGAAACCAGACACTTGCCGCACAAACGGGTTGCTAAACGGTCAAGGAAGTTACTGTAAACCTTCAACAGTTATGAAGACACACTGTAGCCAAGCATAATGTATCTAAATGCATGATGCATACTATGCATTTTACATTCACATACTAACATTTTCTTAAGGGTACAGCTCCTATTATTCAGTAACATCTGTTTATGGTTCCTATGCAAGTGTTTGGGTGGAGAAAGAAAAAAAGGAGGGGAAAAAAAATATATAAATAAAGTACCGTGGCCAGTCTCTTATCCATCTCAGGGCCAGCCTTCTCCACAGCAGTTTTCTGAATAAAACAGCAAGCCAATTCACAGTTGTCTTGAGCAATCCTGGCTGCAGCCTCCTCCATCATTTCCCTCTGCTGAGGTGTTGGTGCCTGAGAAAATACATTTTAAATTAGAGGAATGGTTCACGTACATACACACAACTGTCACCAGAAACAAAGGGAAGGGATGTAGGCAAAAATAAATGTTTCAAAGTATAACTAGGAAAGCCATTTCTACTCCAGGTCCCTTTTTCCTCAGACATATCTAATGAAACACTAGCAGTATCTGCCCATATAAAGGGACTCCGCTTACTCGAAGTGCAGCAGCAAAACTGTTCTTAAGATTAGTGGCAATGCTCATGAGCAGGGGCTCACGGCAGGTGATCATGGCCATCCCAGCAGTGAGGTTCCTCATCATATGGTGGGCAGCAACACGCATGCGGGACTCCTCTGAATCCAGGGCAAAGTCCTTCCTGATGATTTGCTCGCAGGTTGTCATGGCGATTTTGATAGAGCGCTCAACCACAGGGTGCACCAGCTCCTGAACAGCCCGCTCCACTGACTGCCGTACACACTGCTTCAATTGAGGATGGGCCTGTAGCAGAGGGATCTAGAGAAAAAGTATAACATGAGCAAAAAAAAGGAAGAAATTCAAGAACAGAAAGAATTAAAGTATGTGCATGCGTTTAAAATTGAGTATTCACTTCATTAAAATCTACACCAATGGTCTGCAGGGCGTAATACTTACGTTGATGTTTATATTGATGTGAGGGGCAAGGCCTGCTAAGGCATACACATTGATGTCGTGGTAACTGAATTGTGGAGTTGGGGGCCCGGTGGTTGGGCAAGGAGTGGTGGGTGCAGCTGGTGTTGAGGGAGGAGCTGTAAATGGAACAGAGTCTCCAGATGAGCACAAAATGTTAATTGATTAAAATCACAATAGGTGCATTATACACATACATTAAGACACATTTAACGAGAAATACCAAGCTGTTATTTTCCCATAGTGATCTTAAAGCAGTTAAAGAGCAAAATACAGATGAGTTAACAGTATTAAGTTAATGATATGATGAACTTTGTTTCATTTTTGAAGGTAAAGTACATCTAACTTGAGTCAAGTGCCTTTAGGTGAAATATTCAAGTCAAACTAACAAAAGTCAAAGGTCTGGATTATAGGTAATGTGTGTCATTAGTGATGGCTTGCTATCAAGTTTTGTTAGCAGAGAGGTTACTGAGCAATACTATTTCAACTAAAACTTCAAATCTTTCAGAATTTGCTGCAGGTTGAAAAGAGCAGTGTAACAGTAAACAATAATGAGCATCCACCTGTAGAAGAAACTGGTAGCATCTCCTCTGGAGGCTTTGCCTCTTTCTTTGGTGCAGACAGCTGCTCCTCCAGGTTCTTTAACTTCTCCTTGTCCTTCAGCAGGTTTCCTGGCTTGAGATCATTGATGTCCAAAGACAAGTTCTTACACAGAACTTCAATCTCAAACTTTAAATTGAGCTGCAGTGAAAAAGAGACCAATGTGAGGAACAATTTTATCCTTAACATTTACTTTTCTCTCCACTGCTCCCCATTGACCAGAGTCAAAGAAAGTGATAAATTACCTTGAGGTCATGTTCCTGGTGTAGCTCAGCGAGAACATTCATGATGGCCATTGTCCAGGGATTCTGAGGCCTGAAAACCTGCGACATCATAACAACATTTAACTAACTTTTCTCTGAAGAGGTACAACAAAATTAATTAATGATGTTTTCTGCAACTCTATTTGGGGGAAGAAAAAAACAAAACAAAACAAAAAAAAACCCTTTTGCCTTAAGTAAACTGAACAGCATTTTATACTGAACAATGATGTGAAATAATGTCAAAGGCACAGCGACATCTCAAACTATGCTTGTTACTAACCATGCTCCGCAGACTGGACTCCAAAACTTTGGCCACAAAGGGAACTACATAAAGTAGCTCCTGCTGGCCTTTCACATAGGCTTCCAGTAGCAGAGATTTGACTTCCAGATCCTAGAGAAGGAGGGGAAGGAGGAAAGAGAGAAGACAAAAAAAAACAAAAAACACTCAACTTAAAGCAAGAGACCGACAACACAATGACACTGGCAGAACCAATGAATTCCTTACTGTGTAGAGGATTGGCTTGTTCTTGGCCAGTGTAATCATGCCCAGCCAGTGGCCCAGGTTCTTCAGCAGGGAGCGATCAGAGAAATTGGCAGCTGCCTTGTCAGAGGTCAGTAGAACCTGATCGAAATGACGAGTATTTAGCAGTGTTACAACAGTGATTACTCTAAACAAGTAACCATCTTATTCCTCAATTTTTTACCTTAATATTCCTGTATGTTTCATTGAGAACCATCTTGACAAACTCAGGGTTCTTGAGAGTGTCCAGAAAGTTTGAGTAGAGACTGTGGAAGTTGGGCTCTATGCTGACACGCTTCATTACCAGATACTGTGACACCCAGGGCATAAACTCCTCCTTCACAGTCTCTTTCAGCTCCTCAACCTGACAAAAGACAAATATGTTTTTAAAATGTTCATCATTTAATGTTCAGTAATCCTTTTTATTATTCGTTTCACTTTACCTTTTGCGTCATGTTGGACTGTGAAAGGTTGTTGAAGATAAAAGCAATCTTCTCCTGTACATTCTCTGGAGGCTCTACAATTCTTTCCGTCTGATCAGTGGCCACCAGCAGGGTATCGATGTTGGTAGTGTTTATGGAGGGCTACATGTAGGAAAAAAGAATAATCATCGTTGAAACTTTTCTTACATGCAGAAAAACTGTTTGGCTTTTTAGTGCTTAAACTCACAGGTACATCTTTCTTGAAGGTAGTGGGTGTCGGCCTTGTGATTGTGGTGGTCTTTGTTGCTGTGGTGGTAGTCGTCGTTGTGGTGACAAGAGTGCTGGGCTGACCAGGTGGTGGGGCTTTGGGGACACCAGATTGCTGCGACTGGGCCTGGGCTTGAACTTGTGCCAGTGCCAGGCTGCCTGGGGTGGTGACCGAGCCTTGCATCTTCACCGGAGGGTCCCGTGACTGTTGACCATACTCTATATACTGCACACACAACATTGACAGGAGCACAGCAGAAGATTAATTCTCATCCCACATAAATCTATATGTAGGATGCATTGTCTGTAATAAATTAAGGAAACCTGATTACCTCTTGTAAATGGTGAGGAAACTGCAAGAAGTGACCAATTGAAGCAAGGTGTTGACAATATTGAGGGTAGTCCTTCAGTCTAGAAAAACAGAAGATTTCAGTGTGATGCAGGATGACAGTTACACTGATACATACTTTACAAAAAAAAAAATTCAGTACCTGTTTTTGAATCTATCTAGAGCAGCAATTCCAAAGTAATACATTTTGGATCCATAGGGTTTTCTCAAGGCTTCGAGAACATAGCGAAGGGCTAAGCCCAGGGCCATGTAGGTGACAAGTCCCTTCTCAATAATACCACCAAAAAGGCAGGCAGTGATGTGCAGCTCTTTGTCTGGATACTGGGGGAAGAACCGGTATTCCTCAAACAAGTTCCGAAGCATGCAGTTGAACACCTCTCGCTCGCGCTTGATGGTTGAATCTTTGAATCTTTGCAGCATCTCCAGCACCTGAAATTGGTCAACAATGGTCAATTTCCTTAAAGCCTGTGTTAATTTGATTCAGATTAACATTTCTGGCAAAACAAATAATGTTGCTACATACTTCATCCACAGACATAGTTGGGTGAGGTGGGTGGTTGTATATGCGCTGGAAGTAACTGTTTGCTTCGTCATCTATCTCCTTACTAAAGTGCTGGTTTGCTTCGGGCCACACCTGAGAAAGGTCAGCTGTAAGAAGAGTAGGAAAAACAACATTAAACGAGAGGTGTCCTTTATTTCAATGCGGAGATCCAACACTGGTTGACCGTGGGACAAGCAATTCCTACATTGTTGAAAGTTAAGTGATACAATTTAAAAAAAACAAAAAACAAACCCAATAAAAATAAATAGACAAAAGTGGGGCCGTAAGCATAAGCAGACAAGGAATGGAAGACTGATCTGTATTTCCTCTATATTAAGATTTTAAATGAAGAAATATAGCTAATGTTTTTAAGAGGTTAAAAGCCATTACGTGGTCTCAGTGAGGACCAGCGCGACTTGTTATACAACCATTACAAATCAAAAAGAGAAAATCATGATCACTAGAGGAAATACAGTGCTGAGCTGCACAGGGCGGGGCTCTCAGTCACACCACTACCACCACCACTTACAGGCCTTCATCTTACTCTGCTGAAAGGTAGGCGGGTTCAGGCCTGGTGTGCTCATCTTCCTTGTGCCAAATGGGTCCGTGCTTACTGTTGGCATCCCCAAACTAGAACCAATACCAGAGCCGATTCCTGAGCCCAAGGGACCTGGAGGAAACAACATTCCAGTTATATCAATAGCCAATTCCATCTAAACATCTTTGTACTTTGATTACTCTTTATTACTAAAGTCTTTTGCAGTGTCTTTTACATAATTTATTCTGAGCAATTCCCCTGGGAATAAAGGGCTTTGAATCTTCTCTCTTCTTTCACAACATGACAAACTCAAGTTTAAAAACAAATACAAGCTAAGCTAGTTTGCTCAGGTTTGTGCTGCATCTACACAATTGGTTCTTAACACTGGTCTTCAAAGCAGTGTGTTGCTCGTTTTCCCAAATATCCCTGTCCTACCCACTACTGATTACCTGGATCAGGTGTGTTCAGCCAATCAGAAGCTGTAAGTGCAGGGATAGCTGGAAAACAAGAAGACAGGGTGCCTTGAGGACCAGGGTTAACAACCACTGGTCTACAAACTGATTTCGTTGTAGACAGTGTTACTGTTCACAATATTTACAACCCCAATTCCAAAGTTGTGTAAATCTACGCAAGAGAGTAATCTGAAATTGATGGCAGCAACATATATGAACACAGTCCAGAAATGCCGCTGTCTCGTATGGGCCAAATCTTTAAAATGGTCTGTACAAAACTGTCCTGTGGACAGACAAATCAAAATTTGACATTTTGGAAACCAAGGGCACCACATCCTCCCAACTAAAGAGGACTGGGACCTCCTGGTTTGTTACTGGCGCTCAGTTCAAAATGCATCAATGTCTATGGAAAGGAAAGCCTGCACATTCTGTTTTTATGTAGATTTTGCACATCGTTTCACATCTTTTTTGGTATTGGGGTTGTACTTTAACATTTAGCAATAGTGAAATTGTTGCCTCATTTCTTACTGAAATGAAACAAGACTGAATGAGATAGTTATGACAGTCCAGTACAATTTTTTGTTTTAGTATGAGCACATGCCTTGGTTATTTGTTTTAAAAGAAAATTAACAAACAGCATAGTACCAGAGTCCATACCAGGGAGCTGCGAGGGCAGGCTGCCAATGCTCCCAAATGGTGGGTTGGGGTTGGAGAGAGGAGGAAAGGCCTTTGCCGGGGACTGAGGATTACTGAAAGCTGAACTCAGTGATGGTGGGAAACCCTGCATGCTCTGACTGTGTGAGGTGGCTGTAGTCCCCAGGTTCAAGGAACCCATACCAGACAGAGGATCCATCTAGAGAACAAGGAAAGCAGAGTAACAGAAAGACCAAGAAAGAATGGACAGGGATCACTGTTATATATGTGAGATACATTCAAACAACATTTTCACAATGTTCATGAAAGAGACATTAGAACGTATCCCAAATACTACAATAACCTGTAGTAAGTAAAAGCTTGTCGGCAGAGACAAAGATACCTGTACAGGTGAGATGGCATCGAGGCTGCTGGTGCTAGGGGCACGTCCCTTGGGCATTACCCCTGGTGGTGGCTGCCGCGCTTTATTCATGACATTACTGCAGTTGGCAACCATGGTCAAGATAGTCTCTGACAGCTCCTGGGATACGCTTCTATAAGACATGAAACAAATCTTTAATTGTTGTCCTCCATCTACATATAATGTTAAACTCTGACCAAGACTGACAAACATGCAAAAAAAGGGTCAACTAAAGTTACTTAGAAGTACTGGGAAACTAATGCTATAGTGGCGAACACCTAATTAGTCTCACCCGGCACAAGACTGCAGACAGGCCAGCATGGTGGCTAAGGTCTCTGGTGGCAGCTGGGCACTTTTGGGCTGGTCCTTGTCTGGGGCCAATCCCCCCATAATGGATGGGCAGCGTCTCTTCAGGAATGTCACACATGCCTGGATAAAAGGTTCCTGACAGGCACAAAACAAAGTTTTAGTAAAATAATCTGGGGAATTATGTTCAAAATTAAGGAACACACAGGGAGTGAATCTTTAGTGATTTGAGAGCAAGTTCTTGTCAAAAACTTACCCCATGCTCTCTGATTTTGTCAGTCAGCCATTTGTCAAGTTTGAGGTATTCACGCCGAGAGGCAAGTGCAGCAAGGTCAATAACAAAGGCAAATGGAGTACCATTCAGCAGCATTGACAGAGACTGGAGAAAAGACAATTTTAATTACACACTAAATATCTCTGAAGTTCACTTGAATACTTCTGTTCCTTAGAACTTTTCTGCTTTCACCAACTTTGGTCACAACAGTTTTCCATTTAGTATTAAAGGCTGCCTGGATGTGAAGCAATATTTTGTCAAAAGCTCATTTTAACCATAAAGGACATTTCAATTAGAAGACTAAAGGCACCATATCCACAGTATGTCTCTATATCCTCTAATTTAACAAATCATTAATTGATCTTAGTCATGTGTGCCACAGTACTGCTTCATTATTCAGCTCTAGCATTAAGGTCAAGAGTTCAAAGTGGAGGTAGTCTTGTTCAACAAACCTTCAAGTCCTGGGCTACATCCAGAATGCGAGACAGCTTGGCCTGATCATACTGCTCACCTCTCATATACCACTCAGCCATTGAATGCATAATTAGCTGACGAATGGAGGGAGACTGGCCCTGGAAGGAAAACCACCAGGTTTGAGTACACAAGTTGCATATTTAACTAGGACAAACATTCAACTTACTGAGAACATAACCAAGACAATAACTGATTTGAAATCAACAAGGCGCATTGTAACACCAACCTGTCCATGCCAAGCGTAGTGCAGGATGATGGCAGAGTTAGGGTGGTTGCCCAGAAATATGGGCATAAGGGTAGAGATGAGCTCATGACGCAGTGTGTGCCAAGAGGTGGAGATCTGCAGTAAGGCCAGCACCAGCATATCGGGGCAATGCTTGATTGGGAAACTAAACAACTGCTTCACTTGCTCATACTGGCCCACCTCAGATAGCCTGAGCAGGGTCTCCACCAGGTCCAGACTTTTCCTGTGGAGAGTAATAAACACTGTGGCTCAGTAACCTCTTGAGCAAAAACAAAACGTACGCTAAACTATATCTCACTCTTATATGCCATGCAAAACGCTGTAAAGGTTTGACAATATAGATATAATAAATGTGCACTGCCTAAAATGTACATCTGAGTGGCATACAGGAGAATAGACAATAACTTTAAAACTAAAGTTATCACCTGAAAACTAACCAATAAATACATAACTATTTACACCTGTCTATATAGTGGCAAACCTCCATACCAGGTAGCAATCTCCCGGTTGTCATCCTCTGGTGGGGCCTTAAGGATGTCAATGGCCACAGTGTGGCAAGGGTAGTCAGCAAAGCAAAACACATCTGGGCTCATCAGAGCATGCTGAATGAATGACAACTTTAAAAGAAAGAAACAAAGCATTAAGTGACATTTAAAGAGAATACTCTCAAAATGCTAAATATCTAAAACTAATTCTTGCTTAACATCATTTCTCTACCAACCCTTTATTTTTATGCAAAAAGTGTTTCAGGTTGGTTCAACACTACTTCTACATTATCACTGTCACTTACCTGTCCCTCTGCATGCTTCCATGACCGACAGATGAACAACTCAACTGGAAAGACCTCCAATCCTCCCAACCCTCTCTGAATGCCATACACCACTATTCGCAGGCCCTTGCTGTCACGGATTATAAAGCCTGGGTGGTCCAGTTCGTATGTCACCTCTTTGAAATTCAGGTTGGGATTCTAGGATGCAGAGCAAAAAACACAAAAGCATTGATTTCTGTACTGTCAATGCCAATTTTATTAAGACAATCCTAATGTATTCACTATACTATTGCAAAACTTAAGTGCTTTGCATAATCATGCAGAACTATGCAAAGTGCTGTTATGAGGACTTTGAGTTAACAGGACAATCGATAAAGACATGGACAGCTGCTCAAATCTAACATCTGTGTAGGTGAAATGCAAGCAAATTTTGCTAATGCATTCTTGCCTTTTTACTGTTGTGTGTGTAATGTAATGTCTGTATGGTTACCTGACCAGGTGAGGTAAACAAAGTCAAGTTATGACCAGCTCTTTAGGGTAAACCTATTGACCACTTACCACTTCTTTGACAACGTCGATGAGAACTTCCACATTCCACGTGTGTGCCTGCGATCCATCATTCTTATCCTTACCATCACTCCAGATACCACTTCCTGGAGCAGAGATTGACTGTGAGAACACAAAAAGAAAAATTAAGTTCTACCGTACTCGCATTGAGAACTCTAAAGTTTACTTTAAAGTTTACAAAAGCAAATGTGGTCAGGCCTGAACAGAGCAGAGTTAGAAAAACACGTATTCTGAGCTGCCTTGAATAGGAAAGAACTTTACAGAAATAAAACTCATGACCACACTACGAGAAACAAAACAGTTTGTTCTCCTTTTACATTGAGGCATTTGCCCGACACTTACCCAAGGCGACTTACACAAAGGAACAAAAGCAATATAAAAAAGGTATTTTTCAGAGAAAACCACACTTTATCAGTTTCACTTGTTAAACTACAACCCAAGTGAGTCAAGTAAACCAAACTGAATTCTTGCATGCCATGTCCTCGGAGCAAATAAGCAACTCACCTGTAGTGGGATGCCATCAGTTAAGCCAGAATGGGTACGAGCCATCATGCCCAGGACTCTGGCTACCTGGCTGGCTGTGACCTCCCTCACTCCATACTGGAGGATTATGTTTCTGCACTCATCCACACTGAGGGGAAAATGAAACGCACAGGTCAGTGCTGAGTATGAGCCATCATTTGGAACATTCACATAGGAACTCCGATAGAAAACTCTTTGTAATGTCAACTGTACAGACATATCAACCTGTGTTTTCAGCTAAATGTGCCTCTGACATTTGAATTCAGCATCTTAGTTATCTACTACACAGACAACAAGGTCATCTGAATGGCCCCTTCATGTGATTACCTGCTGCTTTTAACAGTAACACTTGTTATAATTTGTGGACAAACAAAATAATTTAGATATAGACTTACCTAGCACAGAAGCCATAGCCAACTTCTTGTATGAATTCTGCAAGAGAACTCTCCATCATGGTCTTAGCTAACTCCCCTGAGTCTGGAAGGATTCTGTCCATCAGAATGTCCCGTTTTTCAGGGTACAGCAGTGGTGCAAGCACCACAGGACAACGCTCCTGGGGGAAATCTGAAACAACACACAGATAAAAGAGGTGTAGTACAGCAACACTGTACTAGATGAAGGTATTTGTATGGTTTGAGGTCTGACCCCAAATTTTGCTTGATCCACCATACCTCGGCAAAGTGTCTTGAGGAAGGCGTCAATCTGCTCTTGCCCTACCCCACTGGCTCCCTTCTGGCCAAACAGTAGATGGGAGAGCAGTAGGTGCAAGACCTCTATGGCAATGTCTTGGAAGCCACCTTCCTGGTTTCCGCTGAGATCTGAGTCAACGTATGACCGCAGGAGGTCTGGAAGTTTCTGTTTGATGAACTGTGCAGCTAAGAAAAAGTCAAAAACAAACTGTTCTGAAACCACTGACTTGCTAGTTTCGATGTTATTCTCTGTACTGTGTTCCAGGGCCCTCAAAAACAAGTTTGACTGACCTATAATATAATGATCAGTCTTAAGATACAATTAAAACACAAATATGTCAAGCTTTAATAAAAAACTTACCAAAACCACGAAGGTCTGCGTTACTGGAATTGAGCAAAGCAAGGCCAAATATCACCTGGGACACACAAAAAAAAAAGAAAAGAAAAAAAAACCTGGATTAAAATTTATAAAGTCTTTCCATAACAGACAATCTTTACCTCAAATGTAATACTATGTGTTGATTATCTACATGCATTACTGCCAACTGTAAACCATCTCCTTCTGTATTATAGTTAAATTTAAAAAAAAAAAAAGTCTACTGCAGAACTTACCTCCTGAACCTTGCTGAGCTTAAGAACTTTACTCAGTTGAGTAAATAAATGCGCCGATGGTTTTAAACTCTGAAAAGATGGAAAATTATATTATTTTTCCTTTTAATACACACCTGCAATATGGTTGTACACATGTAAGCCTGGGTTGATCTGAGTTAGTGCCAGCATTTGCCACCCAATTCAGATAAAAGGTTAGCAAAAAAAAAAAAAAAAGAAATATTCTAGTAACTGCTCCTTACCTTCTGGTAGTGCAGGGGATTGTCAATGGCGTAACACAAAGTAGAGATAAAGTTTGGCTTCGATATCAGCGAGACACACTCCTGGATCAGAAACTGTGTCTTTGGCAAGTTGAGAAGCACAACATACCAAAGAAGAGGGAAAAAAAATAAAAACAGAGGCCGGTGAAGAACAAGATTAACATAGCAGGTCTGACATCAATGAATTTGAAACAATGACCGCAATCATGACAATATTGCAATGATTACATAAGGAAAACACACTATTTTGTCTATACATAAAATTATGTAATAATTTATAAAATATAGGTGTCCCTGCAGCACCATTTTAAAAACAGTATGGGCAAAGCCATCACCTAAAGACCTAGCAGAATTTGTGTATAGTAAACTATACTCGATATGACAACACACCAGCACCCTCTATTCATAGTACAAACTCACTTTTATTCCCAAGGATTTTTGTCCATAGTTATATGTTGAGAAAGAAGTCTTTCACACAATTTTGTGCACATCCCATCTCAAAGCTATTTTACTGATACAGTGATCCCCACATTCTACAACAAGAGTTTAGTTTTTAGAATTTAGTTTCTCACATCAGTGTATATTTACAGTACATTAAGTTGCAATAGGAATCTCTGCTTTGCTCTAATTGGACCTGCTGTAATTGTAATTTTAAATGCAACTTAGTATAACAAACTGGCATATTCAAGTTGAGTTTTCAAACACAAATAGAAACAGCCAATACTTTTAATAGGTGACTGAGTTTAGAACTAGAGTGCTGATTACCAAGTTGGGATAGATAAGCCACAGTAAATCAGCACAATTTCAGATCTTCACTTAAACCTGTAACACTTTTTAATGCATGCTATGAGTGTTCGTGTATTCTCCAACAGCATCTGATGCACTGAAAGCATTTTGTCAGTTTGGTAAAAAAAAAAAAAAAAAAAAAAAAAAAACAGGGCTAAGATGTTAAGAGGTGAACAGGTGCAACCATGCTCTTTCGTTGCGTTTCAGAAAAAAGGTATTTTCATTCGGTACTAACAGTTTTGTGAATACTGGTGCAATATCATATGGTGCTTAACAAAAAGATTCAATAAAGTCAAAAGGTATTTTGTGTTTGCCTATGCTTCCTATTCAGGACCTGGGACATGCAAAATAATATCTCTCAAATTAAACTGTGACAGATACTGTACAACTGAATAGTTTGCATTTAAATGTTTCCTGCATTTTATTGCCGTTGATATGAAATAAATCTTCACTGAATTTTCAATATTTTATATGTACAAACAGTCTGTATACAACTTTAAACTATACGACTTAAAATAAATGATTGCGTGAAAAGTGTTTGAGCTTTTTTGCATTACACTTGAATTTTACATTTAAAAAAAGAAATTACTGAAAAAAATGCTTCTGGCACATGATCAGACACTTCATAACGTTTACCTCAAAAATTGCTAAGTTTTTGCTTAAAGAGACTCTAGAGGATTTTAGCAAAAAAGACAAAAAAGTCACTCTTTGTTACAAATAATTCAACACTATGAAAGACCTCCCCTTAAATATTTATTGGTATGTTTGTATCCATTTAAATTACCTGGTGAAAATCCTTGCCACTGCTTTTACCATCGCCACTGAAATCCACATGGGAGAAGAGACAGCGTAGTAGATGTCTGTCTGCCTCAGGTCCGTGACGATTTACAATCTGGAAAAGCGCAATGAAAGCATCAGATCATATCAACATAAAACTAGACACCACCGACAGAAACGAACAAATCTGTTGACAGAAGTTAAAACACACGTTTTGGTGCCACTTACATGCTGTATTTCTTGCTGGCTGGCTCTGTAGTTTTTCTTTGTTAAATTGTCCACCAGATAGCTGATTTGAGACAAAGCCAGCGAGAGCGAGTCAAGATTCATTGCTGGTTGGGGCGGAAGCAGGCGGCCGAGCACGGCGCAAAATCACCATTATTCCCCTTTAGTCACTTCAGTGATAGGTTACTTCTGCTCCCCCCCCCCACAAAGGTGTGAAAAATGTTGGCTTCCAAATGACTTTTCCGATAAGTGGCCCCCGGTGCTAGATAGAGTCCTTCAGTTTAAAATCAAGTTCAGCATCTGTAATAAGACAAAAAGGCAATATTTAAAAACATGAAACAACCATAGCGGAATAGGAAAAAAAATATGAAGAGGATAAATTAATTTGCTAACTGCTAAAAACTTGCAGCTGTTGTAGTCATAGAGCACAAATTACTAGAAGTTTTACATTATATTTCAAATACATTATGGATTAACATTATGCGTTATGCCAATTACAACCAACCCTAGGCTACCAAGAGCCACTAACACACCTGTTGCTGATCATGTAATGACAGAGCCTTAGGAAGCTACAATGCCAAACATGGTAGTGATGATCTACACATCACTTGTGTGGAGTGTAATTCCCCACTCTGAATCTCTGCAGTTATACCGCTGCAGCTTAGCAGCCATGGCATTACATTAAATAAAACTTCATATTAGTATTTACAATTCATCGACAACATAAGGCAACAAAATGTTGTTACGGGCTTTGAGGCCTACATGCATGAGAGTAGCAGCTACATTTTAGCGTCTTCTGTCTGGGCATGTCTCTTTTCTAATAAACTCTAAAAAGGGGGAACATAATCAATTAAAGACACATTTAGATACGGCAGTTTTACTAAAGTCTGGAGGAGTTGTATAAACTTGAAGTGCCAGTAAGGAGTACTAGGCCGCGATTGTACCCCAGTATCTGGCAGGCAGATTCACGGCTAGTTAATTTGTTTACCATCTAACCAGCTTCTCTGATGAATTCCCCTCCACAGTATTACTGACCAATACAAGTACAACACACCGGGAGGGGGCAACTCGAAATTTCTTATAATTGATGGGCATACAAATAAAAATCACGACCTGGAACAAAGAACAAGCTAATGTTAAGTTTAACGCTCATGCTAGCAGATATAGTCAGCAGCACGCAAACAATCTAGCTACATGTTGTAGAGCGTTGAGAAAACTATCATCTTAATTATAGGACTTATACAAACGTCACCTTTTTCCTTTTGTTAACGTTATAGCTGTGGCAATTGGGGCAACCCAGGAAACGCTAACCACTGAAGCTAACATCATCGTGACGCTGATAGACGCTTGGTAGGGGGAACTAAGTTAGCAACATGTTCAACGTTACTGTATAATTTAGATACAGATACCATTAACCGTTAAATGTGTTACACACTATGGCTTATTGTGTCTTAATACCTCTAACGGGCAACTAACTCATATTTCGACCAGTCAACATAACTTGTACGTGGTCCACATATATCATTAGCATCTCAAATGTAACTCCCAGCAAGCTACGAGCTAGCTTAACCGTATCGCGTTAGCATTTAAGTGAAGCTAACATTAGCAATAGCAACACGAGCCCGTTACAGACTGGGGTGTATGAATCGGCAAAACGAAACAACATTGCATCTTTCAAATTGTTTTTTAAGCCATTTAGATAAACGCAGGGATCACTGACATTTTGAGACCGCTACACATGCCTTGGCTGTGAGCCTGAAGGCCCCAAACACTGCGGAGGGATTTTACGCGATCGTGTATGCTAACGTTAGCATATTCCTACGGGCTCCGACTAGTCCATGGACTCGCAACAATCTAGTTGCAAGTGGTTACTATCCTAGAACGAAACGCAAACGTTAAACTGAGCCAATGTCAATACCGTGTCCAGCAACAATTTGACTAATAACTGTTGGGAACTACGCACGTCGCAGGAGAAACATCACTGAACTAACGTTTAGGGATTGTTCATTTTTTTTTTTTATATGGCCAGTATGACAGCTGCTTTTCAGCAAATATACCTTCCCCGCGCTGGAGGCTAACGGCCATCCCTCGTATTAAAATCGTCGCTTATGTGTTGTTTAAAAACCTGTCGACGGTTGTTGACCAAATATTTAATAAATCTCACCGTGCTCCTAGGAAAGTAATTCAGATGTTCATCCCTTTTAGTTTCCCACAGCAAACTTGACGAAATGGAAGGGTCGCTATGCCTCCAGTTCAGTTTGATTTTCAAAATAAAATGGCGACTGTCACCACCACGGCGCGCTCACAGTCCTGTGCGTGAGCTTATCCGCGCGACACAAACGCGAGTGCTCGCCCATAGACACGTGACTGGCCAACCCTCCATATATATGTGTTCGGCTTCTTCTTCTTCTTTTGTGGTTTTAGCAACATGGACGCTACTTGGTCTAATAAAGCTTGGTCTGCCCCCTGCAGGATAAAAATTAGTTTTTCCGATCACCTTTCCTGTTTTGTCAAATGATACTTAGCTTTTTGGACAAAAAAGATTTTACAGAAAAACACAGCATTCCTAAGTCTGATACTTTGTTGTTCCTCACCTTTATGTGATTGTGTAATCAAGACAAGGCTTTAATCAAATCGGTTGATTAAATGTCAAAATCTGGCTTGTCTTAAAAACATTTTCAAAACTTATGTGTCAGGAGAACAGACACCAGCTGCCAGGACAGCTTTTGTGCACCTTTGCATTGATTCTACAAGTCCCTGAACTCTACTGCAGCAATATTCTTCTGAAAAATATTCCTTGGCTGTTATTTTGATGAAGGCAGTGGAGAGCATAGTCTAACACATTGGTCCAAAATCTCCCATACATGTTCAGTTGAGTTCAGATAAATGTTCATAGTCATCAAACAAACAATACGTGACCCATCATGCCCTGTGGGCGAAGGCATTGTCGTCCTGAAAGAGACCACTCACATTAGGACAGAAATGTTTTATTGTATAGTAAAGGTGATCCCTCAGAACAACCTTGACCTATTTTGTAGGACTAGTGGTAATTGTTAATGCACCTGTATGGTACTATTGCATATGTTGTGTTTATTCAGTGACCTATTTGTGTCTTTCTTTAATTTGCCTCCCCTCTCCAGGACCCATTGCTGGGCCTAGACCTAGGGCTGCAGTCAAAATATATTGCAATTTAGTGCATTTTTTAATAAATGTAATTTTATAGCCCTGCGATGGACTGGCGACCTGTCCACGGTGTACTCCGCCTCTCGCCCTATGACAGCTGGGATAGGCTCCAGCACACCCATGGCCCTGCGGGGACTGAGCGGTATAGAAAATGGATGGATGGATGTAATTTTATGAGAACTGTCATTGTATAAAGAATACACTACTATATGCAGTAAGAATTTAAAATTTTTAATTTCAATATCATCTTACACACCTACCTCGACCTATAGAGTAAGAGTCCGTGTGTTTTAACTATTTATCTTTTCCCATAACAGACAACTGTTTTTTTTACATGTTAACTATGGAAATTACAATTTTATATATTCAGTAACTATTTTGGCTAAGATACTGTGCAGGACCAAGCTCCCAGGCCTCTGGTGGAGGACCTGAGCTTGGAATGAAGAAGACCACTGCTACTATATGTTTAATATCAAGGTGATAGTGGTGATGGAGTCTTACTGGACTGCAATATATTAAGAGGTGGTTCTACTGTTTTGGTCTTCCCATTTATGTAAATGAAGGGTCCAAAACATTAGGGACACCTCTTAATGTAAGACACTCCAGTTACACACACTGTACATATGTGCCTAATAAAGTGGCCAGTGAGTGTATATGCGCACATATAAGGGACAACACATGGCGGGAAACTCTAAAAGACATTATCCGCTTCATTTTGCTGGTGACATTGTTAGGCCAGTAGGTGGGGGTAATAGCAGAATAGTCCGCGGCCACAAGAAGAAGAAGAAGAAGAAGAAGAAGAAGTCTTTGGTTGTAGTGAAACCAGTGGGGGAGTAAAAGGAAGAGTACACTTCTTATCTCCCCGTACTTAAGAGACTACGTTTGTTTGGGTGAATTTACAGTGGAGACAAAATGTCGTCTTGGGCGAAATCATCTGCCGCTGCCAGGCGACCACCAGCCAACCCAAACGGAAGGTAAGCAGTACGGTTCCCTGTAGCAAGTTTAGCATTAGCTGCAACATGCTAGGCTGCAGCTATAACGTAGAAACAAAACAGTGCGGCTAGACTGATATCCTTCGTCCTTACACTAGTTATAGTAGACGTCAGTCACATTTGATAATGTTCACAAACTTCTTTTTGTGTTGTGCAGTGCTAAACAGCTGCGTCTGTTTGGGATGCCACCGCCGTACCCCACCAGAGAGGAGAGGACGGAAGAGCTCAAAGATGCTCTGGAGAGGTAGCAGCCTTTACAGCCTTATTTACCAGTTCATTAACACTACTGTATGTCAATGCCGTGTCATCAATGTGCAGTTTTTGTGTATCATTTACCGGAAATTACACTGATTATATAAATTACAGCTGGGAAGCTTTCTTCTGAGTTCTCGTGAGCAGTTTTTATTTCCAAATGGACGTTTATATCGCGATATTTCCGACATTTGTGGTAATGATATGAAAATAAAACTATCTAGGACATGATTCACATCAGCCTGAGAGTCATGCAAACACAAACAGCGACCAAAAGTTATCCAGTCCACAATGAAATGCTAAACTAAACCAACTGAACAGAACAAACAATAGATTAATAAATATGGTTGAAACATTTCCTTCACAGTACAAAACCTCTTTTTTATATTGATGTAACTGCTTTTCTTTTAGTTATGAAGAATTAGAGCAAATGCAAAACTACAGTGGAAGTGTGAAGTATGAGGGTTACAAGCATCCGCCAAATGGTGAGACTTTTTGTATTTGTATTTATTTACACACACTTGCAATAGTTTTAAAAAAATATTTGTAATAAAGTATTTTAATAATAAAGCTGACACAGAAACTGAGCAGCAGGTATACAGAATCAGAAATAAATATGTAAAGTGCACTATGAGCTTGCAAACAAAACAGCATCATATTTAATAAAGGTAAATAAGTTACTACTGCACAGTCCACATAGATGCAAATTAACAAAAACTCTTTTTTCACTTTTGTTTCTGTGCCTGCATATCCCCATTTCCCTTATATCCCCACCACCTCCAACCCTCAGCCAAGCCGGAGGGCGGCACTCCAGCAGACAGACGTAAAGCTCTGTATCAGAAATTCTACAGACAGGTGCAGGAGGAGAAGAAGCCAGCTGACTGTGTGGTCCTCTCTGTCTCCAACAAGTGCCTGTGAGTACATGGAAAAAAAATGTAAACCACCATCAGCAAGTAGAAATGTTGGAGGTATTTACATGCAGGGACTGATAAGTCTGAGAGATGAGACTGGGCAGTCATTCAAGAACTTACTTCTGTTTGTAGGCTCAAGCGTTTATGTAAGCAGCACACGTTTATTCAGTTTAGGCATGTGACTATATTGCTTCTGATACTATGTTTATTTTAAGGAGAATTAGGCCCAATCCCATCTCTCCCCCTATGTGAGGAGTAGGGGTATCCTAATTCCCTTTTGGTTGGAAGGGTAGGGCTAGGGCAGAGGGTCACATAGCCCTTTCTCAATGAAGATTTTTCAGGACCACACTTCAAATGAAGGGGTATGCGGATTTCTCAGCATACACCATATACATGAACAGTATGGCTGCACACAAGAGCATGAATAGGGATTTATTTATCGCAACCGTTGTTTTATGTTGCATTCGATCTTGGGCCCAATATTCTTCATTGGAAACTTGGTTTTGTGCTTATTGCAACTTGCTGTTTAGTGGCAGACAAACGCAAATAAATGCCTATAGACCACACAATGGAGATTACCACAGTTGATAATGGCATCTTGGAAGCTGTTAACACTTGCCGGTTGTTTTACATAGCAGCTAGTGATACATACAACTGTATAGTAGGGGTATCTAATTTTTTAGGGGGATTTTTTTCAGCCCTACACCTTGCCACAATGTTTGAAGGGGCAAGGTGTAGGGGAAGGGGTAAGATTGAGAAATGGGATTGGGCTTTAGTCATTTCACTCTTGGGCCCCATTTTAATAGATTTTTCATATCAAAAAGACAAAAAGACTAAGCTGAATTCTTTAAGTCTCAGTTTCCTCCGCAAAAGACAATTCTGCAGATAAGTCGTAGTAAACTGTGTCAAGACAGATATTCTGTTTTTTTTCTTCCATGAGTGATTTAAAGGACACACATCTTGTTTTTGTACTGTCTGTCTTCAGTAAAGTAAAAACAGCAGTTTATTACTCACATCTTTAGCGTTTCACTTCCACCAGTTAGTAAGAGCATTTGCCGACTATGTCCATTAGGGTTGCACACAAGTGGACCAGGCAATACATCCACATTTGAGTACTTGATTGCAGCATGTTTGGGGCTTTAATTTCCTGTTTTTGATTTTGGTCTTGTTGACATTAACAACAATTGAAAATTGGAGTTAATGGTCCTTTTTAAGTGTGGTTTGTTAGAGTACAGAGCCAACACAACAAGGAATTGTAACTCGAACTTGAATAAGTTGTCCTTTACTTATACCAAAGAAACATGAAGATATATAATAAAAAAATAAAATTCTTACTCATTACATGACAACATTTCCCCTTGTTTTTGTATTATCAAGGAGATAAATTACATCAAGCTAATCACTCTTTTTCCCTGAGTTGTATTCACCAGTGACAGGACTACATTATACCACATGCCAAACTTTCACAGGGAAAAGAGGCTGAAGTGAAAGGACTACTGAATTCATAACAACTATATGACAATTACATATAATTTAAAAGTGAAATGAATAATAAACATAGAATTGCTTTACTGGAGTTGTGATAGAGAAATTAGATTCTGTTTTATCCAGTGAGTAACACCCCCTTACACTTACACGGTCGTGCTGAATGATGATGCCTGTCTCAATAAGTCTGATTTGTCATCTGTGATGCTCCCTGTTTCTCTTCTCCTTACAGTAGTAAAAAGTAGTAATGTGTGTGTGTGTGTGTGTGTGTGTGTATATGTATATATATACATACACACACACACACACACACACATCTTACATACATATATATTTTTAAGACCATTTGTAATATATTTTTAATACTACACACACCTTGGTATCATCAATTATTCTGTGGTTGAAGAAAGGCGACTAAAATAGTGGTTCCACAAACATTGATCCAAATGTCACCCACTTCATTTTCACCACCACAACAGATTTATCAGGCATTCATGCTTTTTAACACATAAAAAAACTATGGACATAAAAAGTTATGTTTAAGTGTGCTGTCAGCATGGAATGTAACCGCATGTGATGCAGTTACATTAAGGCACAATATAGTGATACATTTTATGTATTTATCTACAAATCTATAGCATAGTCACAATATCAAACACACACACACACAATTCCATGCCTGCACACACTCACTTTTCCACCAAAACTTCCTGTATCCAGTCTGTCATTTAAATGTCATTGAAACATTCCTAATAAATCCACTGCAGATATTAAATCCACCTTGGATCAAATATTTTAATAAAAACAAAGACTACAACTTTACATACTAGTGGCACGCTTCACACACAATAACTTTTTTTGTAATTTTTATTTGTTATTTTATTTTGTTTTTGGTGGTTTAGTAGCAGATGTTGTTCAGAGTGCATCAATGAACACCTTTAAAGTAATCCCTTCTAAACCCACTCTACATAGATGATCTTGTTGTAACAGCAGCGTTTCATGTAAAACATGCATAAAACATTTACACTTATTACACAATGCAACACAAAAAAAAATTTGTGGCAAGTACAGCAGCTGCTTCCATGTTACTGGGGCAGAAAACTACATTTTAGACCAACTTGGAAGTACTAATAGTACATGTTAGTTATGCTTTACTGCTAGTTATTATACCTAGTGTCCAGCGGGGCATGCCATCAAGCCTTAATTGCCTAAATAACAAAATAGATGGTTTTCTAGAGGCATAGCATGCTTAACAACTGATGATTATACCTTTTTTTTATTACATAATACATATGCATTTAGAAAGCAGACTGTTTCACTTCTCTATTGTGTTATAGATTGAATTATAAATGTATAAAATTGCCCATTGCTTAAAAATTATACTGTATAATCACCATGTAAAATGTCTGGAAATTACACCTTTTCCAGTGTAATATAGTCAGTGTTATTAGTCACAAGAAGGTTGCATCTACAATTTAATTGTGACGCAGCATCAAATGTATATTGCAGGTGTTGTAACCTTCAAGAGTACCTGCTTTGTCCGAACTATCAAACTTATCAAACCTCACTTGCACCATAAATCTCTTGTCTTCTGTGGTTGGGACATTCCAAACTTTTATATTTTCCAAAAATATCTTTCTTTAGATATTTCAAAAACTAAAAAAAACCCTTTTAAATATTGGAGAATTATATGACCCAGTGAAGGATCCTTGCTCCCTGATATATGGGGACTTAAATTAAAGCATGCCATTTGTGTGAGTGAATATTTTAGAAAACCATATGCAGATATTTATTCACATCTACATTCAGCACTACACCTCAGCAGAGCAGTCTCAAAAATACAAATCTCCAATTCTTCACAAATTTAAAGCCAATTAACGTAAGCCTTTGTTGTGAATATGTTTTATCTGATCTATTACCTAAACAACACTACAACAGTAAATACATGTATGAGAGATCCAAACACTGCTGGTGCCGCCTTAAGGCAGCCAGTTTTGAGAATATTTTAAATAACTAATTTAGGTTTCTCATACATACCAGCTGAGCCACCTAAATGTCAAGTTAACAAAGTGTTTCTCTTCCTCTCAAAGGGATTACCCCAAATCGCTAAGCCAGTGCTTGCAGGAGCGTGGCCTGTCAGTGGAAATGCTCTACCTTCAGGAGGAGTCGGGCCTGACCCGGGCCCTGCAGGATGTCCGAGCAAACAGCTCCCCGTTATGTATTCTGGTGGAGCAGACAAACGTAGATCTGTCCTCCTGCACTGTTATCATATTCTCAGAATCTCTCAAAAGTAAGTCCCTACCCCTCATTCAAGCTTAACCAAACCACCTCAATTACAATCCTTTGTCCACCGACCACTGTTTCATGTACCAAACTCTAAACCTACAAGTGTAAAAACAAACAAACATGAAATACTCACATTAAAACAAACATATTAAACCCACATACAATTATAGAGCCACAGTTATGTATGGATGCTTGGTATTTGTGACTAATTGAAAAATCACCAGATCACAAAACACAATATTCATTCAGTATTCACACTAATGGCTATTGGTCTATTAGCATATCAGCCCCTGGCTTCCACTGTTATATAGTTTGAGATCACATAATAATAATAATAATAATAATAATAATAATAATAATAATAATAATGAGTAATAATTGTGGCTACTTAGGTATGTATGCAAAATCATTACCACTTTAATTTCTGTCTTACGTATAAACGAGAAGCTACCAGCACCCCTAAAGCTCAAAGATGTCAACCTCTAACCTGGCAAGAACCAAAGTGTAACAATCTGGTTACGAAGAGAGAACCAGCTTACAAATGCACGTATTTGGGGAACGTGTTCACATGTAGTTGAATCCTGTTGCTGCAAATTTGTGCATACGTGTTGCAGAACAGTGATCAAATTTCTCTTCCACATCAGCTGCAGTTTTTTTGTTGTGCAGATGTGTACTATAAAAAGACTTATACAAACCCAGTTGATGATTGAATATGCTTCCTGCCAAGGATGGCAACACTACAACAATAAATACATGTATGTGAGATCCAAACACTGGATCTCTCAATGTTGATTGTATTAACGTCTGCAACAATCGATGCGTTCATATTCGAGCCTCCTCTCATCTACATTGTTACGCTCAGTCACAGTAGTCAACGCGGTTTACAGCATCACATGGGAGGTGTGCCATAGAGTTTGAAAGTTGGTGATTCCAAATGTGACTGTTCTGTGTTAAAACTTTACAGTTTCTGTGTGTGAACATGTTACTGCAGGTGTGCTGTGTTCTACTTTTATGTTTCTTTTGATCTATCACATACTAGTGTGAGGCAGGATGTCAGAATTCTACATGTAGGGCCCAGGCCCGTGCAGAGTTTGGCACCACCTTATACAGGAAGCATGATGCACTGAAATCAGCATTCTCCAGCAAAATTTTTTTTTTTTTTTTTTTTAAATTTGCTAACATAGATCACAGAAACCAGATCTCTTCTTAACATGGCAGTTAATTAACTTATTTAAGAAAGCAGGCAGTATCAAGGCTACTCAAGTACACAAACACAGTCACTGAAACGTTCCTGGACAACCAGTGGAGATTGCAAGAAGTTGTGTCAAGTTAGCCCAAGTCCCCAGGATCAGCACTGGACTGTGATGTAGATTTGGCTGGCCTGCATTACTGCAACTTCTGCGTTGATCATATGCTGCACAGACCCATAGAAAATCATTCTGCAAATTGACTTTATCATCAGAATTTTGTCCAACTTTTCTGGGGTTAGCCATGCTGTTTCCTGTCTCTGAGCTGGTGGCTGGTGGTAGCTTTATATTCACTGTACAGATAAAAGCATATTTCCCTAAATTTCTAACTATGCGATTAAAGGAAAACTGTTTTTTCACAACTTGGGTTAATTTGTTAAGATCTGTGATCTGTGAAATTTCCCAGTTTAGTCAAACTAATTTGGAAGAGAAAACAACTTCAAACTTGAAACCAAACCCTAACCATTACAGTTCACAGACACATTTCCTGATTCTACTTTTACTCTGCTGCCTTTAATTGTCCTGTTAGTGTGCTCAATTTTGTGATCAATTATCCACCATTATAAGACATTTTTACAAACTGTGTGTTCATGTTATTCCTAACCAGTAGAACTGATGACCAGCACTGTGATAATAAAGCCCATGTTGTAATTATAGTTTTCCTTTAAGTTGGCTCAATATAAAACTTTTGTGTAGTTCACATTGTGAAACAGTGAGATAATTGTTTACATAATCTATACAATGACAACTGGTCAGAACCATCAAAACCATGCAGAAATATGTTACCCTCAATATACTTTCTATTTAGTGTACTGCTAATATACAGTTTTCATAACAGAAACCATTTCTTCACATGGACATACATGCGATTTAGATTCCTTAAAAGAACTTATTGCACACTACATCCAAAAAGATTAGCATAAGACATGATCTAAATATGCACTATATAAAATATGAACATTAAAACCGTGTAAAAAGATGTAAATGTTCCTAAATGCTAAATAAATAAATAAATAAAACAAAATAATTTATGCAACAGATTAATTACATACACAAGTTTACTCACTGTGCTTGGGCACCACATGTCTAAATGCACGTAAAAACAACAATTAAAGCTTCCTCATGTTATGGCCAAAATCATGCAATAAACATTAAAGTTGCTGATCAAAGCATGTCTAAACACAAACGTTTCCCTAATCGCACCTTTTTCTTAAACAATCCACAAATGTTCCTCCCAAAGTATCAGTTTTACCATTATCACATCAAAACAAAGTCAATCTCGGTGTCACCTGAAAGAACCAGCTCTTTCTTGGCTTTCTTGTTTCACCTCTTTCTTCCGCTTCTGCCCCTTCACCTTTAACCCTCTGATTTCCCCATCTAGTTCATCGCAACATGCCCAAAGACCAGGCCATGGACTTTGTTGCAGCAGAGTATAGTCGTGGACTGGTCAAAGAGCGCCCGCCGAGGGACCCTGCGGACACTGCAGCTCAGGCGTCCCAGCTACTCGATGATTTTCTAGATCGAGAAAAGATTGAGCGCCACACTGTTCCGTCCGAAACCCGCCAACTTCTCATGCTATTAGCTGAGGGGGTGCATCTCTACCCTGAGGAGCTGGAAATCATCTCAGATTATGTCAGTTCCCGGCAGGAGTACATACAAGGTGGGGTGCTGATGAAACCGTTGGGGCAGCTAATAAGTGACTGCTGCTTTTATTTCCTAGCTTCCCTGTCTGTTCCTTCTCTTTGTATCATATACTTCTTGTAATGTTTGTTTGTTTGTTTGTGCCTCCTTCTCTCAGCCTCTAACACGGAGGGGGAGAGGGGTAACATGTTACCTCCAGGATTGGGGAAGCCGCCTCCTCTGCTTCCTACTCCACCTGGGCCCCCTCAAGTCCAGTCTGCAGCCGGAGGGGCACCTATGGTGGACCATTCCCCACCTATGCCTTCACCTCTTTTGCCTTCACCAGGTTAGGCTCGCGATACACTTGCTTTTAACAACACAGTCAGACACGGAACATTGTGCCGTCATGTTTCCAGGGTATGGTTTAGTCCGTCACATGTGCACATCTACCAGAGTCGATGTGACAGAGTTATCTGGTGTTATCTGGTGGGGGGCAAGGTATTTACAATATTAATTCCCTTTTGTTAACACTGTACTTCCATAAGTACTATGTTTTGATGTACGGTTGAAACTGAAATACTATTATTATACTATTACTATTGATATGGTACTTTAGGTAGTGGCCCATTTACAGCATCTGATCACTATTTGTATTATAAATGCTCCTTTGTTAACACTGTACTTCCATAAATACTGTGTTTTTCTGTATGGTTGAAACTGCAAAAAGCGTCTATTGCTATGGATCTTTAAGCCAGCGGCCCACTTACTGCATCTGATTACTATTACTATATTACTACTATAATTTGCTTTAGAGATGGGTCTGTGAACGTGAAAATGTGCTTTTTATATTCTGCCAAAAAACAGACTATCGCTTCAGCCAGTGAGTATTAGATCTGGTCTGCCTCTGTGTGGCTGATGTGTTTAAAGCCTCCGGACAAACACAAACTACGCAAGGAAGTATGTAAACAATGGCGTACTTTAATGCTAACTGTTATATTTTTGGTTACTCAGATTTGTCGTTATCTGATATAAAATGTGTTGCTGTCTGTTGTTTAATATATGTAGGTGTAAATAACATCTACTGTCTGAATTTTGGTATATATTCTTATATTCATCTTTTGATGTAGTACCTGGATGTATACAGCCTTTGCCATTACAATACTGTAAATAACAGGCTGTAAATAACATGAATACATGCACATACATCTTGGCAGTGGTTCTCCATTACTGCTGTGTTACTGACTGCGTTCTGTAATGACCTTTTCATTTAGACACATCTGTGGCCTCTCCTTTTTTAGGTTCCTATCCCAAAACCAAACCACCTCCGCTATTGTCCTTGCATCGACCTCCTGGCCTGTCACTAGGGGCCCCTCCTGTACGAGGCCCCCTGTCATCCTCACACAGCCCCTATGGTGTCCCACCATCACGTGGGCCCCTACTCCCCCATGCTCCTCCATACCACGCGGGTCCCAGGGGCCCACATGGGATTAGAGGAGCTCCACCTTCTCTGAAGAGTTCTCGGCCTGCACTTCTGTCTACTCCAGGTGTGTTTTTAATCCACCTATTCCTTAAAGTAATTTTTATGTGTCTGTGTGTGGCTTCAAGTTGTTCCTAAATGAACTATGTCATCTTAACGTGATGTATAATGCCTTTTGTACCTTTCTGCTTCTCTCTCTCTCTGATCAGGTGCCCCTCTTCCTCGACCGAGTGGCCCAAGGCACTAAGAAGGGAATGGGACATCTGCACAGTAACACAACTCTAGTTCCAAGTCCCAGCAGTGTTTTGGTCCTTTCATCTTAGTGTAGAGCAGGAGACTATTGGACCTTGTTTTGGATTCCTCTTCAGACTTAAAAACATAATGAATCATAAAGTTAGATGGAAAAAGATGGTAGTTACCATTTATTATTACCATTTTATTGTAGATTGATTTCTAGAGGATGGCATGGAGTGTTCTGACTGATAATTATCCTTTTCAAGATAATCATTGATTGTTTTGTTATAGTCAGTCATCATCAGTTTCTGAACTTAGTTAACATATTTGCCTTTTGGGTGTTGGTCACTGGGATAAACTGCAGGATAAACATCTAACTTGCCGATTACACAACAATGTGTGCAGCAAAAGCATCACAAAGGTGAAAGGTATTGGTGGTAGCATGATGGTAATAAGAGGTTTTATTTTATATTGTATATATTGAACATAGTGAGTAGCCTAACTGCTGTATACAGTGTTTCAAGATGGTGCTAAAATGTTCTCAAGGATTCTTCTGAGGAGAGAATTTAAACAACAAATAGAAATTGTTTTTGTCTTTTTTTTTTTTTTTCTTTTTAAGCTGCATCCTTAGCTTAAATTTAGCTTTATTTATATATAATTTTATTTTCAACGTAAATCAGGAGGAGTTTGTATAATCGTTCATATTTCTAAACTTGCATGCACAACGCTTGGCACCTTTTATGATTTCCTTAGATGGCCTTTCAGGATTTGTTCAAGTGAGACTACTTGGAAAATACATAAACACTACCAGCCAAAAGCACATAGGAATGACCATGATTTTCATGCAAGCAGTCTTCAGCTGAGTTACCATCACTACAAAAGCGTTTTTGAATTGATCAGTTCTCCTTTTAAATAAATGAACTTGCTATAGCAAAAATAATGTGCTATTGGAAGTCAATACTGATGCTTACTGATTATAGACCTCTGTATGTTTATGTAAATGTTACTTTTAAAAACAGCAGTTTAAACTACAGTAGTTACTTACAATACTAAAAATGTGATTCTGATCTATTTCATGTTATGTTAATATCTGCTTTTCTTTCAAAAGCATGGTTATTTCTATGAGTTCAAACTTTTGACTGGTGGTGTGTTTGTATGAGCATATACCATATATGTTGCAGTAAAAGCATAAAAGCTCAGGAGGCAGCTTCTCAGAATAATAAAGGATTGTGCAAATCCATCAAATTTTGACAACTACAGTATTTAATGCACATAATATGGTAAAGCCCCTTTGCATTTCTCAGATACTCTCAGAAAATGTGATAATTTGACATATAATGAAATAATCACGTACACCTGTTGTACTTCAGGGTACATTTTAAAACAGCCTCTTGCATGCTTGCTCCGTGGAAACAAGTTGTGCTGTGATTTTTCTGGCTGTGCGCTTTTGATTATTTTTCTAACTTAATTTATAGCTAGGAACTGCACAATGCTCTGTTAATATTGATTTGCAGTAATCATGTGGCATTTGTTGAATTCATATGAAATGGTAATTTTTCCTCACGTTGTTGAAAATCAGAGAGATCAAGAGTTTGCAACTTATTCTCCATGTTCTTGTGTTTTCTTACTGCGGTTGTGAGAAATCCTCTTTAAATCCTCAAACATGTTGAAAAAACAGTGACAGTGAGACGATGAGAGTTTGGGTATCCTTCTGAATTTTGTTGAAATAGCCACAGACATGCAGCACATAGAGGCAATTTCGCAGACAAAACTTTTTTAAACTGCTAAATATATTGTCAGTTTTGTAGATACTGTTCAGATCACGTCTTTTTTTTAATGTAGAGATTGTAAATGTTCAGCAACTTTGTGCTGTGCTTTAGTTTTCTTTGATGAGCAGCTAAGAGAAAATCATATATTCAAAGAAAATGGCTATAAATGTTATGTATTTTGATTTGATGGACCTTTCTATGGTTTTTCTTTCATTAAAGAGGGAATTAACCATAATAAATAAAAATGACATCAGTTAAAAATATTCTCCAGTTGTGGTTGCAGATTTTTTTAAATTCATTTTGTTTTTATTCTGCAACACTGAATGAAATCCATTAGGACTCTAGACAGACTTTATTTTGAATGTTAACATAATGTGTGTTCTATGTATTAAATTTATTAAACTTCCTTCTGCCTTCATCTTAGCGTAGGCAACTTTGCAGGAGCAGCTACATCAGTGATATCCTTTACTATCCTTTATAACTTTATAAGTTTATGATTTAATTGCTGTATCATGTAGTGTTATGTGTTTATCAGCACATTTTTATAATGTTGCTGCAGATTGGTTTGAAATGTTTGCCTTGATGATATGCTGTGACAATATAGTAACTGGCAGTTGGGTCTGTTTGGTGTCTTCAAACAACTGCCAGGTGCTCATATAAACACTGAAACAGGTTTTTCCTGCTGTAACAAGCATCAGATATATATATCTTTTTAGTCATCACAAGTTAAACACACGTAAGAGGAGAGTTAAGGAAATAGCAGTCAAGTGCAAACCCACACAGTCCTAAAAAGTGTAATTAAGGACAACAAGTGGAAACACTTGTGTTGCTGCAGCACATCATTTTGTTTTCAGGTTGTCTTGTATATCTTATCCTGTGATTCAGTAGTTGTTATGGATATAGAAAGTATCATGACACATGTTAAAACCTTGCTGTTAACACAGTTAAAAGCTAATGTCTTTGTGTACGTGGAAGATGAGCGTGTGCACACACACACACATGAAAAGACAAAACTATTTTTTTCTTTTTTTACATTCCCTGACTGGAGTTTGGATGTGTCTGACTCTATTTTACAGCATATTTCGCATGTTGCATTCATTATTTCCTAAGTCTAAAACATTATACAAAATTATAATACGGGAAGACCTATAAGTAGTCTGCAAAAACAACATGATTAATATGTCTATCACTGTACACTATAAAATGCACGATGAGACACTGAAATACTACAAACAACATCATAGTACACTACAGTACATCACACTGTTCACTAGCTTGAGTGCACTGCCTAGTGGGAGGAAGAACAGTTCTTTAGATGCAATTCCGTCCTGGTACTGGTTAATTGAGGTTCATTCGTGCAGCACAAAAACCTGTGAGACAAGGATGGTAATTTAGAATGAAATACAAGAGATGCTATATTAAAGGTTTACATATTTACACATTATGTGGGTTATTGTTAACAAACTGAGTGAATCTCCGGTCCCTGCTCTTCCACTTAGGTCTTCACATGGCAAAAGGACAGATCCTCCTCAACACTATCAGCATCCAGTGAGTCATCTCTGTTAGCAATTAAATTAGTGGCAGTTTGTATGTTATTATACTGAAAGTATATAATTGATTTTATGCAGCTTCCACATGGTGAAATTATGACTTAAACAGCTTTTTGGGGAACATGTCCTCCACTTCACACAGCTCAGACTTTGGCACCTGAGCCTGGATCTGTTTGATAATGACGTAGTGCAGCTCCGATGTCCAGGTTCATGTTTTGGTATTTTAGATATTTTTGTGTTTGTTGCTTTATTTTTAAGATTCCTGTGTGGCAGCTCTGTTTCTTGTCTGTCTCTCTGACAGAGTGAAAGGTTTATTTAAGAGACCTGACACACATAGTGAATTGGATGTCTTTGATTTTATCCATTACTTGTGCTTTATCTTCTCATCCTGTGTGGCAGCTCCATCCACAACCTCTGCACATGTCCAAACCATTTAAGTCTTGCCTCTCTCACTTAGTCTCAGAACTGTCAGTGAACAACTCTGCCACCTACTGCTCTGACTCCTGTCTTTGTATCAGTAGCTACTTTTCACTATTCTATCACAGATCTCTCTCTACCACACTAACCATTATTCTGGACCTTAGTGTCTAATTATTTAAACTCGTCCACCTTCACCACCTCTACTATTTGCACCTTCCCTCCACCTTCTCTCTCTTTTAGGTACATGTACTTTTGTTCCCTTTCTCTCCAGTGTGTACCTTCATCTCCCCAGGCTCATCTCAAGGGGCTGAGAGGGATGAAGGACATAAAAGGTGGCTGCCAAATGTTGTAGGTGGAGGGTGGGGTTGCATCTAAACATCAGAAAAAGGTGGAGGGTTAAACTTCAGGTTTGTTTAAGACTTCATGACAGGGGTCTATGGGTGTGACTGGAGTCTGCATAAAGTTGTTGGGGTTCAGCTGCAAAAGAACAAAAACAGCTGGGTGGAAGGACCTATCAGTGGGAGTGGAGGCTGAGACATAGTATTTCTGGCAGGAGTTGAAGGGGGAGACTTTCAGCTTCCTGCAAGATGAAGAGTAGATGGAGGCTACAAGTGTCTCCCAGAATGTGCAGGTGGAAGAGGAACCTCCACTGTGCTGGCAGGGTCTATAGTTGGAAAATTTTATTAAGGCAATAAGCATGTGGAGTCAAGCTTTGCTGACCTTGAATCTGGATGATTATCATCATGTCATTTTCATCGTTCCTACATGGAATTCAAGCAGCAGTTTTGTTTCTAATTACATTAGAGCTTCTCTCACTGTGTCAGCATCTCTTCTGTCAAAAAGTTATATCAACAGTTTGTACGTTTTATCACACT
>OMLM01020383.1:46741-88164 GCA_900302695.1 Helostoma temminkii | reverse complement strand
AGTCTTTATATTTCAATATGGCAACAAAGAAAACACATTAGGGTTAAATTGGTTGTATTGATATTTATGGTGATAATAAAACACACAGCTGGGATTTTATGTTATGTTATATGCCTGTTTTACAAAGAAAAATGTCTTACCACCACACTTCAGGATTTCTGTTAAACTCTTATAACATGTATAATACCTTTATTATGTAAAGCAAAAGTTATATAAATGCTTATTCCCACTAAAAAACAAAATAGTAAATTAATCAACCCACTTAAAACATAAAAGTTTTAATAGTTTTCCTTTATAATCTAGCCTGCTAATATTTGCTAATTAGCAGTAAACTCAAAGTAAAGCTAAGGAAGTATCGAACAAATTAAAATGGTGACCTACAGTTTTAACCTACAGTTACCTTGTCATGTTACAATTAACCCTTGTCCAGTAGTTCTGTTATTGATACATTTCATGTTCAGTTATGTCTGAGTATAGTATAGTGTAGCATTTAAAATGTAACATTTCATTGAAGACTTGTAAGAAAAATCAAACATATATATTTTGACCTTTTAGACTGTAACAGGTAAGCAAGGTTGACAATTGTCATTGTAATTTAAAGATGTATAGGATGCGTCTCCCAAGCCAGCCGGCTTGCAGTGGGAAGACGTTACGTGTAATGCTCCACTGTTCCATACAAAGTAGCTTATCTACAGAAAACATGTTTGCTGAATCCTGCTTCTCTCTCAGGTGTCTCAAGTGTACATTGAAAGGTACATCCACTGTAAATAAAGAATAGGATTGGTTATTCACAGACTTAAACTATTTGTAGCTTTGGTGAAAAGAAGAATGATCATTTTATCACAGAAAATTACTAATTTATCAAGAAAATAGCACCAGATGAGTGGCAGCTGAACTTGGTTTCTAAATGTAAAGTCTTTATTTACCCAATATTATTTCCCCTTCATGCTAATTCCTCCTAACCTGGGATTGTGACAACTTTTTTTATTACTATTACCTTCAATAAGATATTTTACAACCTCTTTTTCAGTTCAACAGAACAATTCTTATTACCTCAGATTCCTGAAGATTCATGCTTGATCCACTGGACAACTGCTTGAAAATTTCTTTTGAGAAAGACAGAAATATATAGTATTTAAGAAACGGTGAACACATTAAATAAGACCTCATCTTCCACTCATCTGTATAACCACTCTATTCAGCAACCATCATTCATTATTTCCCTCCTGATCATTACTTTCTTTAATGACCCCACTGCCCAGCTGCAGTTTATCACCAATTAGAATCATGTTTGTTAGTCCACCACTAATCTGCTTGCTACATTTGACCTTTTGCCTCACTTCACTAATATAATTGTCTCTTTTAGACATAACCCAGGCTTAAATGTAAATGAGAGAGTTACGTCTAGTATAAAGTCTGTTTCAAGGTTCACGTTTACTTTTTTCGCTGTAAAAGGTTCAAATTATTTACTATTCTTGAAGGCTTTTGCAGGAACGTTTACAGTCTAATAAAAATATAAAACATAACGTAAAACAAGACACTGATGTACTTACGGTGCATGCACTCAAAGCGCAGGATCAGACTGATGAAGCTCTCTAGTGTTATATGTCCAGAGGAGGCACCGTAGCGCAGAGCCATCAAATTCAGCATGTCATCACTGATCCTCAACCCTGACAAACACACACAGGACAAAAGCTTAGTTAGATTAGATTTGATTCTACAGATTTATGTGACCATTTACCTGTGCTGTTTTGGTTTGGAGTTTGGACATTTTATGACCTTGCTATATTGATAACTGGGATATTGGAATTCATCCTAGAAAATTTGACATTCTTTATCCAAGTAATGTCTATAGTAGACAAAACAAACTGGTTGATCATTTACCTGAAGCCATAATTGCATTTCTGAGCTCACTTAGGGACAGTGTTCCTGTGTAAGAAACATCACTGCGGAAGAAAATGTCCTGGTGAAGAGAAGACATTTATGTCAAACTCTGAGCTCAGTACACAGTCCATGATCAGAAATGGACATAATTATCAAGAAGCCTGCAGTTATTATGAAGCTTAATTTAGTTCTCTTTACCTTGTATTTGACAATTTTCTTCCAGAGACAGACAAATTCCTCACCATTCAGTTTGCCAGTGATAGATGTCTTTTTAGTCCAACATTAAGGCCTCAGAGATGTTTATATTATTTATTGTCTTAGTCTGATATTTTCATTCTAAATTCATAAAGGGACATGCATGATACATACAACTTCCCTCCTTCAAATTAGCTGCATATATCTTCTTGTATTCCAGTTTACAATGAATATCACAAAAGAGGATACATCCATCAGAGCAACCATGCTGCGACAGGCATCGATGCTGAAACCTCCAGTTTTCAGGTCTCCTAAATGAAAACAGAAAATAATTACTCAATATGGTCTTAAGAAAATGTCAGTGACAACAAGATTATTGATTATGATATTTATGTAAAACATGAGTTTTACAGTTCAAACCTTTGAGGATTTTTTCATTTAGAAGCCCCTGGAGCTGCTCAGCATCCACCTCTTCATACTGGAAACAGTTAGCATGGCTTAGTGTAAACAATCAAATACTAGTAACATCCTGAATGTCTGTGAAACTGCAGTTGGATGCAAAGTCTATTTTTTCATTTAACTCATGGCATCACATTTTCTAAATAATAGAGCTGTTTCTTTAGTCACATAAATTACCTTGTCACAGTGCTGATGAAAAAAGGTCCTCTTATTTCCGTCATCTGTTACAGTTCGAGGTGACACGGCTGGCACGGGTGACACGGGTGACACGGGCTGCGAAAAATGAAGTGCATTTAACTTAAGAGTTAATTTAACTTCAGAATCCCTATTTAACTGATAGCTGTAACTCCAAAGTAAATAACACTCACCGTATAGTTTAAAGTCTCACACACCTCGTCTACTTCCACGTTGTTGTAGTTCTGGTCAGACTCTGAATTTTCACTGAGAAGAACAAAAAGAGACACCAGGACATTACTAAAACACATTTAACTGATCTTTTTTGTTCAGTAGCAAGTAGTTGGTTTGTTCGTTGTTTTCCCCAGGGTTTGAGTTAAATCCACATTCTTTTTTAAACTGTAGTTATGAGCTGCCAAGATGGAAAACAAAAGATTTGAATTAGAATTTCTGACTGGAACAACATGTCTGACATAACTCAAAAAATACCACGGATAGTACTACAAATACTTATTATAACACTGCTTTAGATATAAGGTATGGTTATGTTATTTCTAGTTACAACCACCTTAAAGTAATCTGTGAACAAGTTGGAACAAGACGGTGCTTTACTTGTTTTTTCTATTTCTTGTTTGTCACATAATATCAGCTTAGCCTCTATGTGCAGTGAAAAGACCGGTTCAGGATGTTTGGCTTGAATCAGGTGGAAAAATGTTGATGGCCTGTACCAAAATCAGAGAGACACAATTCAAGATCGTTCCAAAGTTTTCTTATTGACGTATTTCTTCTTAGCTGGTTCAAAAACATACTCGAAAATGAGAAATCACCTACACAACGAGCTGGATGGAGTGTACACAGCTATAGTCACCAGGTCTTAACTACCTGCTCTGTATGGCTGCTTGTTAAATCACAGTGTCCCCTTTGACAACTTTGATCATGCTTAGCTTAGTTTGCTTAATCTAATGAGCAATGTGTAATCAATTTAAGTAAGTGTGTGCGTAAATAAACACTTTCATGTGGCCTGTGGCACATTACATTAGTTGTGTAAGAGTGAGCTGCAAGTGACTTACTGGACGTAGGTCTCTTCCTTGGAGTGGATAGTCAGGATAAAGGAGGCTGACTCATCGGGACTGAAGGTGCATGGCACAATTATGTATTCACCAGGATTCAGCATTAGGACCTCCATCACCCCACGTGCATTCACAAGCCTTTTAGTCTGGGCCACGGGTATTTTGAAGAAAGAGGCTGTGAACTTCCCTCTTTCCACCTTGTACTGCAATGACAAGTAAATATTTTATTTCCATGCAGCTCATATGCTTCCAGTTTAGCGAGGTACTGTGTACTGTGTAATGGCACTTACTTCATCAGTCACCTTGGATAATGAGTTTATATTGGGAACAAAAAAAAAGGAAAAACAAGAATTAGTTTAAGTGTAATCACTCTTTTGGCATCATGAAAAGATTTAAACAATGCAAACACAAACTGCAACATTTATTGTGAATTACTTGGCTCAAACTCAAGTAGAAATATGTGTGTTTCTGTTGCTGTGGCTGGGATTTGAAATATGTTAATTTTAATGTCCTTGTTGAAGTTGTTTTATGTTTTTATTGACCCATAAAACTGTCATGTACACTCCTTATGGCTAAATGTTTGACTCAGCACTACAGTAATATTCCAACATGTGGCACAATGCTGTTCCAGAACTGTATCTTATTAAGTTTTATTTGTTTACTATAAAAATAAAGAACAGTATGCACCTCAAACACATAGAATCCAATGTGGAGATTCTGGACAAGGTGTCGGTTCCTCTTGTCAGGCATTTGCATGAGAGACACCACTATGTTTTTTTCACCCTGTCCATTACATAGTTTGTTGATTTTGATCCGATACTGTGGATTAGTCCAGAAGCTCTCTGGAAGATAAAAAAGAAGAGGGCAGTTATTTTTTTAGATTCAGTCTAAAAAACTAAACTTCAGTCAACTTTTTTTCCAAATTATATAATTATATTCTCTGTTGCCAAACAGATCTTTAAAGATCCACTTCACCATTGTCAAAAACTATGCACATTTTCATATTTTAAAGTTTTCTCCAGTATAATCCATTTACAGTTATGTGTGCACCAATAGCTGGAATGCAAACAAAAATTGCTAATTTGACAAAATCTTGCATGGGAATCAAGTTATTGCTTTGTGAACGGCTATTCCCAAAATATGGGAAAAGGATTATGATGATTGACATGTTTGTATAAATGCAAATATTCTGAAAGTACTGAGGTTATTCATGCATCCTCCAGCAGTGGTTCCTACAACCCATCTGCCCTCATAGAAGGAGGTCTTCCACTGGCCAGAGGGGCTTCCATCGATGAAGTCAGGATACATGGAGCAGATGTCAAGCATACTGAAAGACTTGTAGAAGTCATCCAAGGACATCCTGTCAAAACCAGATATTTAAACACACACACACACACACACAACATTACTTTTGTTCCTGCAGTGACTATTGTAGTAGACACTGTTAAATATGTCAAATCATTTTAGCTTGCTCACCAAAACTCTCCATCATCGTCCACTAGAAGGCACATCTCACGATCTTTAGGACTCACAGTTTGCCACAAAAACGACCTTTAGACACAATTTGTTATGGTTACAAATTGTTAGTAACATTAAGATGCAAGTTATGTGGGTTATATTTTCTACTGATGTATGATTGGCACAATACGTGTGAAATTACCAAATATTTGCGATCATTGACCAGAGTAATGTCATGTCGTAATTTTTAGTAGGATCAATAACATATACAGTATATGTTTAGTATAAAAACAGGGCATTCATGAGGAACACATTTACTGGGTGAGGGTCTTATGGGCATGTCCAGTGATCTCTTTGCAATTTTCGTGTCCACTGGTGTTTACTAGCGTTAAGGGTGAATATGATGTCTGAGATTAAAGGCAGGTTTTTAATGTGCAATCAATTAGGTCACAGAAAAAAGGATTTACAGTCATCCTCTCCCCTGCATGTGTATAAATGAGTGTAACTGCATAATATCACACCATATTTATAATAATTAAATATTAAAAATTAAATGAAAATTAAATTAACAGATACTGCACAAAAATCAGGTGTTTTGCTTGCTTGCTGGGAATTGCATTCACCTGTACTTTCTTCACTGAAGCTTGTAGGTTTCAAGTAGCAACATCCATGGTTGGTTTGAGTTGGGGCAACATAGGCTTCAGGTTAATGCACAGGGATGCAGTTCTTGGAAGGCAAGCAAACTGCACTGTGTCTGGGTTTGTGATAAAAAGGTGTCTGAATAGGCTGTTTCACAAATGCCACCTAATCTGCACACAGTAACTGCAGCCTAAGCTGCGTGGGCCAGTACAATCAAGTTCTAGCTGGTGCTTGGAAAATTGCCAGGGGAAAAAAAGCAGGTGCAGCTCAAACAAACAGATTAACACTGAGATAAACTGAATAGGGCTGCATTTGCACGAACACTGGCATAGAGCCTGCAGGAAAATAGACCTCATAGGATCTGTGTTTTTCAAACTTGCCCATTGAGAATATACACAATTCCTTAATCATCATAAAACTATTTTGACCATAAATTCTTGTAAACTGTCCCTTACGAGTCTGCCAACTTCACATGCAGTGCTCAGGAAGCAGTGATGAAGTGCAGCGTTAGGCAGAGATATGCATGTGTGCAACAGGAATATTTTGATTAAGGTTAATAAACTAATACGTTTTAGGTTTTGTTTATTTATTTAAAGTAAAAAGCAATGCTATACCACTGGCATACAGCTAGTAAGTAAATACCTATAATTTTTGTCATAACTGAAAAATTCTCTAAGATAATATTTCCAGGGATCTTAAAAGCTCTTTGTTAACACAAACTCGAGCCATGTTTTGACAGGAGTTACACGCTGGCCTGCCAAAACCTGACTCCCCCTGTCATGTTTCACATGATCCTTCCATATGTTCTACCTCTTTTGGAGTACTTAGAAAACTTATAAAAACATTATTTGGTATAATATTGTAAAACTTATCAACAAGAGGTCGACTTGAATTGTTGACATGGCATCTGTAAGAAATTTTACCTGTGATAATGATTATAGTAATGTGATATTTTGTTATAGAACTGAGTTACTCTTACTTATCACTCCAGTCTCCTTTCCACTCAATTTTCCCCCAGGGGTTCCATAAACGTACCAGGCTGACCAGCTTCCCTTGACTTATCACCTAACCAATAATCACAAGAGAAAAGCACTAGTGCTATTTTAATAAATTACAGAATTATATATGCTGCAATGGCTTTAAACAAATTCAATTCTTTACCTGTTTCACACCTGTGACAGTGTAGGCATGGCCTTGGACCAATCCATTTTCTAGTTGTTTGTTTTCAAATGTCTCCTAAAAGATAGTTAATTATATATCATCAGGTTATTCAGCTGAATGGGAAGCATAGTATGAAACATTTCAGGCTTAATAATTCATGATCTAAGAAAGTCAACAGGCAAACCTAGACTTTAATTATTTCTGCAAAGAAAAAATTAAAATAAATAAATAAATAAATGAGTGAGATACTATACAAAGAACTTTTAGGTTCCTTTCTCCTCTTACTGTGTGCTTCAGTCAAACAGATCAAAGAGAATCACTAATTTTCATTCCTGGAATGTCCTATGAAATTAGCATATAGCCGAAATCAAGTTCATGTTGATTCAGCTACTGGCATCCTGCCACACCTCTAGTTTCTCATTCCCTGTGTATGGACCTATGCCATCTTCTGCCTTAGTTTCCTGCTATGACAGCTGTAAAGACTGAATGTTAAATCTAATCACACTCAGCACCTAAAGATACATTTCCTTACCTTGTCCATGTAAGTGACCATTGGTGTTTATAGTTTACTTGCTTTCAAAGGAAACAAGGACAAAATATACACTAAGTTTGATTAAGATATTTTACTGACTTGAAACAAAAACAATTGTTGTTTCAATGGAAAAGTTAAGGGTTTGCCTCAAGATACCTTCACGAAAAAGTCCTCTGCGCTTTAGGACAGACACCCCAAAGAGTTTAAGAACAGTTTACAAAAGTAAATAAAAAGCTATTTTTGGTATATCTATCCTTACCCCCTGATGTGTACCACAGCCCATGAGGGACCTGGATTGCCCAGCTCTGTACATCAGGTTCCACAGATCTGAAGGGGGATTCGACAGCTGGATACACATGTGGACACCCCCAGTGAAGTCCAACATAGCCTCTGCTGGAGTTCCAGCATTCATGTCTGAGTAGGAACCACACACCCTGATACAAGTGGGTGCTCAGTTATTGTCACAGATTTACCATAACTGAAACAGAAAGTGCATTTTAACACTGAGAAACAAAATTCTGGTTCTCCGTACTTAGCATAAGCTTTCTCCAGCAAAGCAGGCCAAAATTCAGTTGGGTCTTTGCAGTGGACGAAGATGAGTCTGCCATCAATTGTTGGTAGCTTATCATCAATGACAACATCCACCCATTTTCCAAATCTCCAGAACTGAATAGTTGAGAAGGGAGAGAATAAGATAAGAGAAGCTTAATATGATTCACCTGTAAGTGTGGTAAATATGAAGCTACACCAATGATCAGTTAGCTTTGCTTATAAAAAGACTGGAAATTAAGAAAATGAAAACTAATTCTGCCCAGAGATCAAAATCTACCTATAAATCAACATGTAGTATTTTGTTTGTTATTATTAATAAGTAGACAAAAGCTAAGCTAACTCCCTGCTTGTGGTAGCTTCATGTTTTGCGTGATAATGACATGATTAGAGTAGCTCTGAACAATCTCTGTAGAAATTTGTTTCTATAAAAGACATAATAGCATGGTACTGTATCACCTTCATCAGAATACCAAGCTGAACTGGGCCACCTTACCCTGAAGTGGAACAGCCCGCAGTAGTCCTCGTCAAATTTTTGATCCAGAGGAACAACTTGTTCAAAGATGTAATTCTGGAATGTCAAAGCTCCAATAGATGCAAGAAACCAGCAGTTCCCTGAGTAAAAAAGGCCACAAAGTTGTTAGAGCAACGGACAATTTAAATGCCCTTAAATAGACGAAAGCTTGAAAGCACTGTATGACAGAGTGCTTAATCTTACTGGATTATTTATTTATAATATTTACTTTTAGGTTTTCAGTTTTAGTTTACTCTATAATAACAAGTAAAAAAAAGAGTGCCGCTACAAGGCTTTGATATCCTGTCCAAGAACACTTGGGCATGTGGCCATGAGGAACCATGGAGCAAACCACTCACCCTCTGGTTTATAGATGACCTCTCACCAACTGAGCTAATGTTGCACCATAAAAGAGAAGATGTGTTTCAGTGCTGTTTTACAGCTTACTGTAAAACTTCTCCTCAGCCGTATGATATGTTACACTCTGTTACAGTTTGGTCCACTTTTCATCTCATCTGTATGTGCATCCCTACATGACATTGCTGGAAAAAACAGTTTATGTATGATTAGGAATTATGTGATTTGCTTACCGACTGCGCCTTGTCCAAAGTCAAATCTGGAGAATCCATCAACAACAAAAGCTGGATTGGAAACAATCATCTGAAACAGAGAAGCTGGCAATAAAAACACTTTAACATTACAAACCTAAAACTTAAAAACCATACAGTAAAACACAACAACTTTTGCCAGGTTTAACAGTAATTCTGTGAACATGACCACGGCATCACTTACTCAGAACCTCAGAGCTTTTGGCTCACACTATGACAACCTATTCTCTTAAGTAACCAAAACACTCACTGCGGGTCTCTGCCACTCAACTCGGGCCAGGTCGGAAGAATTCAGCAGCCCCTGTCCAATGGCGTTGCTGTCAGGGGGGAATGTTGCGTCAACAAACCTTAGTCGTTTGGTGAGACAATACTCTTTTAGCTGTCTGAAGTCTTGATTGAGGAACCGCTCAGGTTTGGTGATGGTCCCATAACCACTTTTCTTGTTACGTGTAGTGAAAATGTTCATACACACACCCGGGGGAGGCATTGCTGCAGTGTTTGAGGTCTGTTCAGAAAAACAACATTACTCAGAATCTCACCATTAAAGAGAAAGTTGTTGAATTCTTAACTTCAGAGCACAGATTTTCTGTTTCACTTGGTAGTTATTGATCCTAGATAACTGTAATCTAATGTGTGGGACACATTTGTTTGTGCTTTATCCTGACTCTCTGACTCAGTCTGCCTTTTGTCGATTTGTAAATCTTCACTCTGTTACTGACCTGTCAAAAATACATTTTAGGTGCTTATTTGGATTATAACACAAGAACACAACAAGCAATCATCTGTTAGTTCCCAGTGGAAGTGTAAAAAATAGCCCCCGACACCATAACCCCTCAACTCTGTGTCCTCATGCATTTCATTATTTGCTCTCTACACAAGTGATTGTCCATCACTTCATACTTCAAAGACTCTAATGACACTAAATAAGTTTCACTACTCAATAATAATAACTCGATTACAACCCATGAATGCTCCATTGCTCCACAAACACTCCCCACACTGATCTAAACTTCACTCCACGCATGACAGGAGAGTTGAGCAGGTGAGCAGCTTTAAATATCTGTTGACAAATCTTCTGTCACTGTACTGTACAGACTAATGTTACACTAAAATAAAAATCACCTGCATATGAAAAACTTGTAATAAATGCTATGGCATGCATTAAAACTAAAAAATACTGATATAATAGAGGTACAGGTTTGCCTGTGACTGATGTCTTTTTATATAAACATTAACATTAATAGTGAAATTTATTTTAAAATAAAAATATAGTAAATAATGCAAATGAAAATATATAAATGCTGATTTATCTCTGAGTGGGATCTGTAGTAACAATAAACAACACAGCAATAAGGAAATAACTAACAATATTATAAAATATAAGTAAAAGATAATGTCAAAAATGTAGAAATATTACTGGCAATCTTACCTCACTAGCCACAGAGAACAAATGTTGGCTAAACTGGCGAGATAAGAAAGTAACTCTGCATCTTTTATAATACCAGCAAACACCTGAGGGTGAGAACGTGTCCAATCATGCCTCAGCTGAGAGGTGGAATACACACACAAGAACTGATAGTGTGCAATCTGTGTGCATGTTTTATACATCTAATGGAGATGTATGAAATTTAGTTTTTTATTAGAAACATTATAAAATGTACTGTTTTCACTACACATTTGGATAATGTATACACTGGCTCTCTCCCTGCCATATGTCACTGGTTTATCAACTTTCACACAGCAGACGAAGCTGAGGGATCGCGCTGTAAGCAAATAGTCACCACTGGTGCTCTCTCAGACATATCTTCTCCCTCTGCTCATCTTCTTCTTCTTCTTCTTCTCCTTTCTAATGATTACATCTCCAGTGAGTGGATTGCCAGCACCCCCGCAATACACCCAGCCCCCCACCTGCCCTCAAGTTCTTGGGGTTCAAGACCTGAGGTGGGCAAACAACATCAACTCCATCCTTAAACGCCCCACAGGGCATGTACTTTCTGTGGCAGTTGAGGAACTTTGAGAAGCATTAACTAATATTTTGCACATTTTCTAAGACATGAAGTAAAAGGAGACGCATGAAAAATCTGCACTGACTCCTCCCACACTGTACACAAACTCTTCCAGCTAATCTCCTCTGGCAGTAGCTATAGGTCTGTTTGCCAAAATTATGCTCATTCTTTCTCCATCAATAAGTACCTTCAGTATCTACAGTACAGTACAATGCACCTTGCATTTGTCATCTTTCTGTCCTGACTATGTTATCTATAGCTGCTTTTGTTATATTGTGGGTAGCAGTTGAAGCTGTCATCCTTATGTCGTCTGTAGTAGTTGTGGTGTACATATAATGTCTGAAGTTGTATTTATTCATTCATATTGTCTGTATCTTGTTTAGTGCTGAACTTCTGTAATGTCCTAGAGAGAGCTTCCATTGACATAAACTGGGTTTATCATTGAGAAAAGATAGATCTTTGTTTCAGTTATGATTTTCAAGAGAAGCAATACATTTGTGATTAAAGGCATGAATGTTATATATTTTATATATATATAATGTTATATAACATAAATGTGTTATTTTGTAGAAATACATAGTAATATTCATGTCATATACTGAAATCTGAAATGAGTTTGAGCAATGTTTTCAACAATAATGACGTAAAACTTCTAGAAGAATGGAAGTGATGTTTAATTGTCATTTAATAAAGCATAGTGATACAAAAAGACAATTTCATATTGATAATAGTTAAAAATGGTCAGTTTATGATGTGGAACATGGAAACATTTAGTGATATTATTAACATTGGTTGCAATGTGTATACGTTATTATAAAAATAAGACATTATGCAGTTTGTAAAATTAAAAGACTTAAAAAAAAATCTTCCTCGTAATTCCAGTTGAATTGTGTAGGTGATCTGTTGATCTTCCCTGCCGGGTTAAGTGTACATTGAAATGTACATCCACTGGAAAGAAAATGCAATAACTCTATGTTAGGCTTTTTTTCAACAGCTGAGGTGTGTGAAAAGTTATAACCAATAATACTGGCAATGATATGTTTTAAAAGATTTGTATTATTTGTTTATTTATTATTATTTTTTACCTCAGACTCTCTGAAACTCATGGTTTTTCCATCAGACAGTTGTTTGAAAATTTCTGTTTGAGAAACACATGAAAGATTGCATCATCTTAAACAAAATAAAATAAAATTTATTTATTTTTTGTTGTGTGTATGTGTAACTACTGTAGGAAAACATCCGGTATGAGGGAATATGTTTTCTTTTACTTAAAATAAATATAAAATAATTTATAATTTAAGTGTATATGTATGTATTGTCCTTCCTTCACTTACTGTACATGCAGTCCAAGCGAAGAACCAGAGTGATGAAGCTCTCCAGTGTCATGTGTCCAGACGAGGCACCGTATCGCAGAGCCATCAGATTCAGCATGCCATCACTGATTCTCAGTCCTGAGTATACATTCACACAATAACAGTTCAATAAGAGTTTGTGAATTAAATTCTTTGTGGCACCTCGAAATGTGTGGCATCACACAAAAAGCAGCTTTAAAGTGCTGTTTGTCTTTTCATTATCAGTGTTTTTTATAGTTTCTTATGCCTCAATACAGTTCAACAAATACACATTCGGTAACTGTGGAATACTGTAGTAGTAACAACAACAGCAATAATAATAAAAAAACTTATGTTGGATACAATTCAAAATAATAATAATTAACTGAGGACAAAATGAATTCCGAGCTGGTCTACCTGAAACCAAGAATGCATTCCTCAGCTCACTCAGTGATAATGTTCCTGTTCGTGAAACATCAGTGAGGTAGAAAACGTCCTAGAAAAACATCAATAGTGATCAGGAAGAAAATCAGAAGATAAACAATTTCAGGATAAAATGTTTAACTGTCACTTTGATGCATTTACCTTGTATTTGACAACTTTCGTCCACAGACGGACAAATTCTTCGCTGTTGAGTTTGCCTGTAACTGACGTCTTTTTATGTAAACATTAAGGTCACATTTACCTGACATGAATAGTGAGATTTATTTTAAAATAAAAATATAGTAAACAATGCAAATGAAAATAATTTTTCAACAATTCTTAATTTTAAAATGTCTGCAGTTTCTGGGCACAGTTAAGCAGGTTAAATACCCAGCCTATAATTTACAGTGGTCAAGTTATACTGAATCACAATCTCAACAGGATACATCCATCAGAGCAACCATACTGCGACAGGCATCAATGCTGAAGCCTCCAGATTTTAGGTCTCCTAAGCAAAACACAAAAATGTGTATGAGAAATAAAACAATCCAAAAAAAGTTTATTAGTGTATTTTAATGTTTTTTGGTCTCTTATTGTGTTTGTTAAGCCTTCTTAAGTTTTGTAGTCTGAACCTTTAAGGATGTTTTCATTTAGAAGTATCTGGAGCTGCTCTGCGTCCACTTCATTATACTGGAAATAAAAGGAAAACATAAGAGATTAAAAACAAAAAGATACAGGTCTGACATGACACCACTGCATTTGGCTAACTTGCAGGTTGCTGTGATTGTTGAGCTTTTTCTAACGTTTTAGATCAAGAAACAAAGTCAGGCAATAATAGAGATATTTAGACATTTGACACAATATGGCTTCATAAAGCTGATATTGCTAAAGTGTTAGCAGTTATAACAACACAATGTGACATTAGCGTTTGTAGATGTCATGCTGGATGCTAACTTTGTCTGTCTGGTGCTAGTCAAGTAGTGTACAGTGGGTTAGAGCTTTTGAACTAAGCGATGGTTGGAGAAACAGCTGGGATGAGAGTAAACCTAAATATTAAACCAACGAATGAGCTGAAAGTTGCTAAAATGCACCAAACGGAATGGAATGGAGTGGTAAATAAGTTAGTACTAATAAGCTATTTTATGTTGTTCATATAAAAACTATATTTTTGCAGTGTAAATTAGTAGTCATCCAAGTGGCTCCACCTTGCAATTAAGGTCAAAAGCTACAATTATGCTTTTGAAAAATTACCTTGTCTGAGTACTGGTTGAAAAAACTTCTTTTATTTTCATCATCCTTGTTATCATTGATGTAGGAGATCTGAAATTGCACATAATAATCATAAGAAAATGTAACACAATGCCAATATAAAAAGAACGCTAAGATTTTAGCCATGTTGTAAAATATTGTTCACCTGTTGGGGCTCATCTCTATGGTCTTCAGAGTTTTCGCTGCGGCGGAAATGACACAGTATTAGTGTGTTGTGTTTTTCTTAAAAATCAAACAATAGCTTCAGAACACAACATTAGGTTGAGAGAAGGAGCATACTGGACACTTGTCTCTGTTTTGGAGTGGATGGTCAGGATGAAGGAGGCCGTCTCATTGGGGTTGAAGGTGGCTGGCACAATCAGGTATTCACCAGGCTTTAAATAAATGAGCTCCATTACATCACGGGCATTCATGAAGATTTTTGTGTGGGCAACGGGAGCGTGGGTGTTGAAGAAAGTGGCTGGAAACTTCCCCTTCTGCGCCTTATACTATAATAATAAATATATACAGCATTTAGAACTTAATTTAAAACAGCTGCACACTGTGAATATATGATGAGCACTTGCTTCTTACTTGTTCAGGCACCTTGAGGGAGATCAGTGGAGGATGAGGTTATGTTGGGGACAAAAACAAATCGAATTATGACAATCAAATAAATCAGAATTTCAATTAGGATAGTAATACATACATTAATAAAGTCACTCAGAGAAATGCAAACTCTGACCAAGACCTACTAGTAGCATTGGCTGTATTTAAAAAATTATGATTATTATTGTTATTATTAGTTGTAGCAGTAGTATTACAATGTAGTGAACATCACTTGTATCCATGTACAAGCATGTGTGCAAATGTCCACACATCGTGACATAATAGACTACCTCAAAAACATAAAATCCAATGTGGAGATTTTGGATGAGGCGCCGGTTCCTCTTCCCTGACATCTGAAGGAGAGACACCAGCATGTTTTTGTCAGTCTGATCCTTGGAATACTGGCCCTTGAAGTTGACCCGATACTGTGGATTAGTCCAGAAACTGTCTAGAAGAAAAGGGAAAGATGAGGTGTATTTCAGCTGTGTTTATTCAAGTCAAATGTGTATTAATATGAGATTCTGGAACTGTCAGAACCTCAGTCCTGCTTTTGCTGCATGACAGGCTGATTTGAGCAAGGACTGTATAACACTGTAGCTTAATCTTGTAGTGCCACAGCAATATCCTATCTTATCTCATCTTTATCTTTATAGAGTTTCACTCATGTGGCCTCTCGCCTCAACTTTCCCAGTAATGCAGAGGACCTCTGCTACAACATGTCTTGACAAAGGAGGAGGCTGACAGCATTGACTTGGAAAGCTGTGCATCACCACACAGCAAATATTTGAACAAATTTACAACGCTGTCTTCATGTTCAGGTGTAACATCTTAGTACAGTAGGGAGCAACAGTTTATTCATACAGTGTGGGAAAATATTGACATTGCTGTACTATTTTTAGTCAGTCACTTCTGTAATAAGTTCAATAAGTCACATACAGTGCATGGTAAACATATCTGTTTTGTTTTCCATTACAAGATTATATTTTGTGTAGCAAGTTAAATATGTTGGTATTCTTATACATAAATGTCACAATGACACTAAAATCAGGCAAATTCATAAATCATCAATTAATGCTTTATCTGAAGATCTCAGCGCTCACAGTTTGTGGGGGCAGTATCACTTTAACTGAAAGCAAAAGCTAAATTGCACAGTTGCACAACATAACTTAAGCCTCAGGGCTCAGAAAGTTTGTCATGAAACAACAACCTACTGTAAATAATGTTTATTTAGTGTATGTGTATACATATATTGTATGCAGAACTTCAATGCTAATCTCTTGGCTCTTTACTGTTTAACTGTCAAACATAGAGCAGCTTCTTACTTTTATGATTCATGCATCCTCCAGCTGTGGTTCCTGCCACCCATCTGCCTTCATACATGGACGTTTTCCACTGAGAAGAGGAGCTGCCATCGAGAAAGTCTGGCTTCAAGCCACAGATGTCAAGGTCCACGTAATGCTTACAGAAGTCTCCAATGGTCATCCTGTTGAAACGAGATTCTATTGTATATTCAAAAGTGCTATGATAATATGTTTTATTTTCTGTTTTAAATTGGAATATGTGGACATAAAATATTTCTTATTCACAATGACATAATGAATTTTAAAATGATCACTGTTTTATACTGTGTATACAAATATGAACATATACTGTATATATTAACATAACTGTTAATATCGTACACTATGCTGTAAACATCTACAGATCTTTGGATAAGCTTACTTACCAAAACTCTCCATCGTCACTCACTGAGTGGCACATCTTACGATCCTGAGAACTTACTGTTTGCCACAGGGATGACCTGGAAGACAGTTAATCATTAAATTCATTGTGTAGGAAAAGAAACAACATCTGATTTGCAGCTGTAGTCTTTAGTAAATTAATATATCTGAGAAATGCAACTGGCCGACTCTAATTTGCGGTTTGGAGAACTGGTTACACTACAATGAAATAGAGCTGCTACTAGTCTGGGATGGGACCATTTAGAAAAACGCTGGTGCACTTGTGTAGTGTGTCACGTAATGTGGAAGCAAGCGAAGAAGGTAGAAAACCTTTCTGGCTTTTGTCCCAGGTAAGTAGTTTTCATCCAGGTGAGTGGGTGCCATTTTTAAAGTCAGTTCCCACAACATGCCTATCACTCATATGTGCACAATGCAACATATTTATTGCCATCTATCCATCCAGCTATCATACAGGCGAGAGGCAGGGTATACCCTGGACAGGTCACCGGTCCATTGCAGGGCCTCATATAAAACATTCACACTCAACCATTACACACTCTAACCTGAGAGAACCCGCACAAACACAGGGAGAAAATGCAAACTCCCCACAGAAAGACCCTGGCTGACCCTGCTGTGAGGCGACAGTGCTGACGTTAAAAATATATGACCTTGTGACTCAATTCAGAGTATTATTTCACAGTGATTGTGAATGGTACTGGCTTTTCCTTAAAGTATCATCAAAAGGTAGTTATTACTTATTTTAATGTTTAATGTTTTGCTGTTATGGTTTGTTTTTGTATTAAAACTAAACCAGTTTAGAATAAGCAATTCAGCAAAAATTATTCTTAGCAAAATATGATAATAATATTGTAATAAAAAATAATATATAAACACACTGTTCAGGCATAACATTATGACCACCTTCCTAATATTGTGTTGGTCCCCTTTTAGACCCCTGAAGGTGTGCTGTGGTATCTGGCACCAAGATGTTAGTAGCAGATCCTTTAAATTTAAGTTGTGAGGTGGGGCCTCTATGGATCAGACTTGTTTGTTCAGCACATCCCACTGATGCTCGATTGGATTGAGATCTGGGGAATTTGGAGGCCAAGTCAACACCTCAAACTCATATTGTGACAGGGTGCATCATCCTGCTGAAAGAGGCCACAGCCATCATGGAATACCATTGGAATACCAATGCTTAGGTAGGTAGTACTAGTGAAAGTAACTTCCACATAGTTTTCCCAGCACAACATTGCCCAAAAATGCCTCCTTCACTATACCTGTCAGTGGTGATAATGTTATGCCTAGGTGTACTTGTGTCACAACAAATCCATTTTCACTCACATTGTATTTATTATATATATTTTAAAAAAAGCCATTCTAACAAATCACTAAATGGGAATTGTTCTTACTGGTCACTCCAGTCTCCGTTCCACTCTCCTGTGCCCCAGGGGTTCCACAGACGCACCAGGCTGACAATTTTCCCTCGGCTCACCAGCTGACCAGCATTCATCACAGCACCATTATGAAAACAATAATTGTAAGAAACAAATCGCATCCACAAAGACCCAGTGGGCTTGAGGAGAAGCTTAAAAACATAACCGCTACAGGAACTGTTGTGCTTATAACTTCTATGCTCCTGAGCAGTTACAAGTGTAATCCTTTACCTGTTTGACACCTGTCACAGTGTAGGCATGGCCTGAGACCAGTCCACTTGGTAATGTTTGGTTGGTAGAAGTCTCCTACAAAACAAAGACAATTATTGTTACTCTGGTTTGACTGAAAAAAAGACAAAGCTTTATTAATACAAAAAATATTTTGATGAACAGCCATGATCTGTAAGGTTAAGGTCACATGACCACCTAAGGTAACACTGGCTGGTTCTTTTTCATTTTGAGTGGTATGCGTGCGTTCTTACTCCTTGAGCTGTACCACAGCCCATCAGTGAGCAGAATTTTGCAGCTCTGTACATCAGATCCCACAGGTTTGGAGGAGGGTCTGACAGCTGGATACACATATGGACACCCCCAGTGAAGTCCATCATAGCCTCTGCTGTTGTTCCTGCATTCATGTCAGCATATGAACCACATACCCTGGCACAAGTGCATGTGATATTAGACATACCTCACAAACAAGACAAAACTCTTCCATATCTGCATTTTTATTTACATACTTGGCATAGGCTTTCTCCATCAAAGCAGGCCAGAACTCATTTGGATCTTTGGAGTGGACAAAAATGAGTCTGCCATTGATTGTTGGTAGCTTGTCATCAATGACAACATCTACCCACTTTCCAAGTCTCCAGAACTGAATGTTTAAAAGATAGTAACATTTAAATTTTCATTGCCTGAATTAAATTAAATTATTTTACTGATAAATGGCTACAAAGTAGAATATGTTAATAAAATATTACTACCCCCAAGTTATTCAATATTATTTGGAAGAGTTCAAATATTTGTTAACTATAAATAAAACTTTAACTGTGTGCTCCACACCTAACTACTACAGATCTGCCCATCATATATGAAAGAGTCAAATATTTTAGAATTGATGCCTAGCTATTGTATGCATATCAATTGCAGTGTTGCTGTTTTGTTTGCATTAAATCAGTCAGTGCTTGAAAATCTGAATCATTGAGTTCATTCCTGAATCTAAAAATAGCTATTGCTAAAATAATCTCACCTCAGGGTTCATTTAGTAGCTCAGCTTTGAATAGCTCATTCTCTGACATAGGCGAAGCAAGAAATGTGCCTCGAACCTTTCGTGAGTTATAATGATGACATAAGTGCTCAATAGAAAATTATAATCAATGAAATAATAAATTGGTATAAAAAAGTACCTAGTAGTTGTGCTATTAGTAGTTACCTTGAAGTGAAACAACCCGCAGTAGTTCTCATCAAATGTTTGATCTTGAGGCACAACTTGCTGGAGGATGTAATGCTGGAATGTCAGAGCTCCAATAGATGCAAGAAACCAGCAGTTTCCTGGGAAAAAACATTTTCATTTAGGTATGAAAAAGACACATAAGCACAACAGTGTGATATAAGGAATGAAAAATTTCACTACCAACACTTCCTTGACTGAAGTCAAACCTGGAGATCCCATCGAGTACAAAGGATGGATTAGAAGAAATTTTCTAAAGAGAGAGCACATGTGAACTTAGATAGAAATGACCTAATATAATCCAAAACGACACCTGTATTTTGATCTCCCTTCCCAAACACTCACAGCTGGCCTCTGCCACAATATCCTAGCGACATCAGTAGGATTCAGTAGCCCTTCGCCAATGGCTCTCGTGTCAGGGGGGAACATGTCATCTATGTACCTGACTCCTCTGAGGAGACAGTGCTGTTTCAGCTCCTGGTAGTCCTGGTTGTACATCCTATCAGGGTTGCTAAAGCTCCCATAACCTTCTTGCTTGTTACGAGCATCTTTGATGTTCAGACTCACACCAGGCGGGGGCATCGTGCAGTGTTTAGACTATGTTAAGTATGACATAAACGATCCAAATCAATTTTCAAATTTGCACAAAAAAAATCTATATAAATTATAGTAATAGAGTAAAAACAGAGTAAAAACAAATACATAATAGCATAACTCTATTTTCTCTCTTGATAAATTATTTAAAGAAGGAATAAATAGTGTAATCAAATGTAACCAAATACAAGTAATAGACTAGAATTTCCATCATTTTTAAAAATACATACATGTACATTTTCATCATAAAGCTTGGTTAGAGATCTCATACACACTTTATTCTTTCATTAACATTCTGCAGCAAAGCATTTGTTGGCTTTATGCTAATGTCCTTTAAATGGTATTATCTTACCTTACTGGCGTGAGAGAGAAAATGTATGTTGTGAGGAGGGTAAGTGGGTCAGCAGGTAAGAGCAGCTCACTGCTTTTATAATGCCTGTAACACCTCACGATTGGTTGATGTCCTGGTGGTAAGTATGCCATTTCCCAAAGGTCACACTCCAACTGTGAGTCATTTTTATGACCTGACAAAAGCTTGACATAGTTTGTCCATGTGCCTATTCTGTGGACATTATCTTCATAGAGATTAATGATTAATCAAGGCATAACAATACCAAGCCATTTGATTCACCATCCCCCTCAAGCTGTTGTCTGCAGTGTTTCATTCTGCGATTAATATCTGATGCATTTATCTTAACTTTTGATATATTGTAATTAAGTATCTGTGTCGCTATTGCTTTTAGTTTTAAACAAATATAACAACTGCAAATAAGTTGAGATGTAGCAGCTGTCTTCTTTGACTTAGCTGTAGTGAGGAAAAAACTGATACTACAGGTATTGTTATATTGTGACATAAATTATGTCTGACATCAAACTAAGCTAACCATTGATGCGTGTGAGAAAACTGGCTCATTGAACCTTCACTGTCATTATGATTATACCTCTTCACTTCCGTAAAATCTGATGTACCGATGTACTGATGTATAACTGGTACTATTATTTTTATTCTGCTGTCAATATAATTTTTTCTGTTGTTTAAAACTGTCTTCTTAGCAACGCTACCAGTCAAAAGTTTGGACACACCTTCACCTTCAGGTGTTTCATGTAAAACATAATTTCTTTTTTTTTTTTATTATGTTCAACCTTGTACATGAATGATGAAGACATACAAATTATGAAAGAATATGTACGGATTATGTATTATAGAAAAAAAACGTTAAACAACCCAGAATATGTTTTACATTTTAAATTGAAACTACATTTAGGTTTTTCAATAATCATGGCATTCTCACCTAGATTCATGTGAAAATCATCTGCAACCGATTTCAATACACACACTGCCTTGTCAAGATTTGACTTGTGACATTTCTTGCCTGAATTTTCTGAGGTAAACAGTCAATAGTTCTATTGGTGCTACTACAACTACTGTACAAATCCATATCATGGTAAGAAACACTCGCTAAGTAAAGAGAAAAGACAGCCCATCATTACTTTAGGAAATGAAAATCAGTCAGTCAGAAAATATTTGAATGTAAGTGCAGTCACCAAAACCATCTAAAGATATGATGAAACTGGCTGTCATGATGACCATCACAACAAAATAAAGATCAAAAGCTACTTCTGCTGCAGAGGATACATTTATTAGATTTACCATCCTCAGAAACTGCTGTTCAGAGAGGACTGTGGGAAAAAGGTCTTTATTCTTCATGACTTTGGGAAAACAAGCAGCAGAAGAGACTTGTTTGAGTAAAAAGACATGTTGCCAATGCACCTAATTTGCAATAGGGGTTGAATAAGTTCCAGTACAACTGTACATGTATTTGTCTTGAGTACTTTCTTTCCATGCCATTGTGTATTTCTATTCTATTACAAATGAGAGAGGAATACTTTTAATCCACAGCTAGTTTTTACTTGCTTTACTCTGTGCTCTTTACCTGTCAAAGCTGCTTCACTGTAACAGTTATTCTATGACTGCTGCTGCTAGTGATACAAGACCTGACTGCTGTGTGAGTTTAGTTCTACCTGACAGCACAGGACTGGACAACAAGAAAAGATGAGTGAGAGAGAGAGGCAAGGAGGAATGAGCTACGACTGCTGAGAGAGGAAGATCCAGATCTGACACTGGCAGCCAAGAGAGAAAGAAAGGTCCTCAGAGGGTTGATGAGCTCATGAGAGCATTGAAGTGGAGGCCAAGACAGAGAGAGAGAGAGAGAGAAGCACACAGCCTGGATGGTCATGTGCTCAGGGCTGAAAACAACCAACCCAAAAACCCCTCCTCCCTAGATTTAGGCCCATTCCCTCTTAATATTTGTTCATTGTGCAAACACTTCCCCAGAAAACACACTTAACACAAATACAATTTGTTGTTTTATGGTGAGGCCAAGTCATGCAAATCTACTGGTTCACTGTTGGGTTGTGACTTGCTCAGTGCTTTCAGTTTTAAGAGAAGAGTTTTATAACTACAATGATGATAATAGGGTGGTTTGGCATTAAGATTGGAGCACTTCTTTATATACAGTGCAAATCTCTCTTTCTAAAGAAGTCAGTTCACATAGTTCACTGTAAACAATAAAACAGACATGTAATAGCCTAGAGGTATTGTAGCTGTAATGGGTCCAACTTTTGTTTTTTTTTTAATCTTCAGGAGGAGAAGAGGTTATATGGGAATAACAGATACTCATTTGCAATGTTCTAAATATAGTGTACACTGAACATTACAGATCTATGCTCTTTTTAAAACTGGATGTGTGTGCATTTCTGTATTTCCTTGAGCTGAAAAAATGTTGTTTTGATACCATTGTTGTGGTAGTTCTTATTGGTGCAAGGTTTAAGAAATGGTCAGGTTTATTCAATACCAGTTATACTGGTTTTCTTTTTGTACTGCAACCCCTCATGCACTGGCTGCCATAAACTTATATCAGTAGGACTTTGAAGTGTGTTTATGTGTGAGTTAGGGTCTGGCAGAGTGTGTAAGTACTGTTGCTCCCTGTGACTGAAGTGAGGATATATCCTGTCTGTAAACAAATGCAGGAAATGTCTGAATAATGTACGTACAATGTAGTTTTTACAGCAATAAAATGACTGAGGAGAGTAGTAAACCCTTATTAGGCATACAACATATATCTGGTAAACCTTTCAGAATAAAGGCAGATGTAGATATAAATCTAAAGGTGTTGTGACTATATAATTTAAATGCTTATTGTGTCTATGGGGGTTAAAATATGCATTTTTGAGTTTGTAGCCACAAAAAAGAAATTTAAATTGACATTTATGTGCTCTGAAGACGATGGTATTTTTTACACTATTATGATCACTGTGCTACAAGAAGTGCTCAAAGACACAGAAATCATTTCGGTGTTGTTGTAGAATATTTGCTGAGAAGACTGATGTTCTCTCACAGCCCCTACATCAATAAAGTGTAACTGTGGGTCATAATATCTATCACAAACAGCCTCAGTTCCTTTATTTCAGAGGACAGTCTTGCTACAATAACAGAAGTCTTTATATGGGTTCCTTAGCCAGCGATTTCATGTTTGCTGATACATAAAGTAAGACGTAATTTTTATTAGATTCTAGTCAAGGAGGCCGGTCTAATATATTGTGTTCATATTTCACAAAATCAATAAGGCTACAGTTTTATCAACTCACAAACACAACCAAAGTATAATGCGACCTTTGATTGAGATCCTCTGTTCAGTGATATTTAAATAAGGACCCATAAAAAGTTTAGAGGTCATCTCACATAAATCCTGTAAAGTTAGGTTTGGTTTAACTGGAACATATTTCCAATTAAAATGTTCATTTGTAAGGGCAATATCAGATCAGGTTTGAAACAACTGTGTTTTAGAAGAATATAAAGAAACTTACTTTCATATCCAGCCTGTCACATTTGCTGTCTAAAATAATAACAGTTGCTGACAAAAGCTGTTTCCAAATGAGTTGTTTCAAAACAAGAGCCTTTTAAAGGAGGGCTGGTGACTATTTGCACAATATAGAGCATGATACAAGATACATACTGTACATAGATACATGACTGAAGCTAAAGCTATCTTAATCGTAGAAACAAAATTCATTGCACCATGGATTGTTGGAACAAAGTAGCATAAAGGTGTTTGCTCCATGTTTTTTTTTATTCTAGGCTCACAGTTAATAGAAATAGCAAACAAAGACATAATATAATGCACGTCATATAGTAAACTGAAAGTGATTTTGGAGAGACACTAGGTCACTACTGACGGTTAGTCTGTGAAAGTTCTAAGTTATCCAGGTAAAGTTATCTAGAGGTTGAGTCATGGTAACTGGGCATCCAGATACAGCAGGCTAGCAGACATTTCACATATAATTTACACTTTCACTTTTGTGTTATTGGATTTAGAATCCCTGAAATATTTTTTAGTTTGAGAATTCCTAAAAATGGCCCAAAGGACAAAATTATTTTTAATCTGAAAGCAAAATCCTGTTTGATAGAAATGCAAGAAGCTGTCTTCTGAGAGTGCTGTAAATGATTGCCTGCATGAACTCATGGGTGGAGAAGTGCTACAGTCCTTTTCCTGTAATTGTAGTTGGGCTAGCTGGCCTACTTCCTGTACTTTAACAAACAGAGGAAATGTATGGATAGACATGAATGTCCTTGGCACTGCCATCCAAAACTCTATATTCAGCCTATTTGATCACACACAGGTGATACATAAATACACTTTGTAATGTGAATAACGGTGTTACTCAGTTCTGCTCTTACTGTAAACTATTTCTATTCAGTCTGACTGGCTGCTGATCTTCCCAAAGAAGGTAGTAAAATTAATGTATGGAAAAATGTATTTAAGGCGAATATAAGTGGCATATTTGAAATTTTATTTGATGAAGTGTAATTTAGGTTGTTTTTAACAATGTATGAAGAAGAGGAGAAGAAGCTTGACATTTTTTCTTACTTTGTTTACACTTACTTTGTTTGTTTATACAAACACATAACAGCATCTCCCATAATTCCAACAAGATGAGTCCTGTACCACCTTCACTTCTTCTGTATGAGTCATAATTGAAACCATAAACCCATGATCACTAAATAAACAGTAAATAAAATAATTTATTAAAATATTCCACATCTGTATGTTGATTATATGGCAAACAAAGAAATAAATAATTTATTACAATGGATTATTATAATATCAACACGACTATGGAAAATCTCTCCGATAAAAAAATTCAGAAATTTTGCAGGGTGGCAACAATCACTATGTCCATACAAATCATTTCTAATGTCAAAATGTCTCCAAGACTCTGACCCCTGAATGTTCTTGTATTGTGAGGCACCGCAATTAAGGGAGTCAGCCTAAATGCCTTCAGCCTTTTGAGGCCGGAGACATCTGGAGAAGCAGTCAAAACACCTCTGAGCCTGCTATTGTTTTCTATCTCAAAAAGGAACTAGCCAGAGGGCTCGAAAGAAAAAAACCCACAATTGTAGCTATATGTGATTTCCTGCTTTAGTTTGTTGCCCAAACAGGATACAGGAGCATGACTGTTAGTTACAGACTCACGCCAGTTGTTTTTTGGCTATGAGTGGACAACCACATATTGGTCTCATTTCACCCCAAATCTCTGGATATCAGCTAATGTGTTGATTTCTATGGCAATTATGTTTTTGATTTTTCTACTGCAGTTTATCAGCACCATGGAGAGTTTATCTGGAGTCGAACATGAGACGCTGTGCACTTCTAACGCCTGCTTCACCCTGCATATAGACAACTTGAAGTTTGAGAAGGCACATAATAATTGTGTCAGCAATGGAGGTTCTCTGATGACAGTCAGAAACAGAGAAGAAGAGGATGTGCTGAGTTTACTACTATCACAGATACATAGACACCGTCAGAACAGGACACTTACATTTTGGATTGGATTAAAACGCTCCGCTGGGGACTGTGTGACACCCTACAAGCCTCTAAGAGGCTTTAAGTGGGTATCTGGGGAGGAAGAATCCCAGTACTCCAACTGGGAAAAAGAACCTGAACAAACCTGTACAAAGAGATGTGTGTGGATAAAAACCATGTCATCAGATCAGAATCAGTTGAAATGGGTTGCTGGATCCTGTAGAACCCCCAAATCTTATGTATGTAAGTTTTACTTCCAGGGGATGTGCAAACCTTTGGTTCTGATGGGGCCTGGAGAAATAAAATACACATTACCCTTCTCACAATACCCAGAGAGAAGTGATCTACAATCATTCCCAGTCGGAGCATTTGCTATTGCGTTCTGCACTGACGAACAGTCTCACTACTCTGTATGCCGTGAGAATGGTGGCGTCTATCGTTGGATTTCTCCTGGCCCATTTTGCAAACTAGAAAAGCAAAACTGCACTATCAACAATGGAGGATGTGAGCACTCATGTTTTCAGGACGCAGATATGGTTCGATGCGCCTGCAGAGAAGGTTACGACCTGGGTGAGGATGGACTCTCCTGCAGGATTAAAAACTTGTGCCGCGTTGACACCTGTCAACACGAGTGCGTCATGGTTGAGTCGGGATATTCCTGCAAATGTCGACAAGGGTTCACACTGGATGCAAACCAACGCACCTGCTCTGACGTCGATGAGTGCCAATCGCAATCCTGTGATGGTCATGTGTGCAGAAATACGCACGGCAGTTACGAGTGTGTGTGTAGAGAAGGCTACGAAATGGCAAACGGGAAATGCGTTGACGTCGACGAGTGCCCGCGATCAAAATGCCAGCACTTCTGTGCGAACAGTGTCGGATCCTTCTCCTGTTACTGCAGCGAAGGCTTCGCTTTATCCGCGGATGGACGCTCGTGTGTGGACATAGATGAATGTGACGATAATCTTAATCGCTGTGAGTTCAAATGCGTCAATACTGAGGGCAGCTTCAGGTGCACCTGCGCGCTTGGCTACTACCTGGTGGCAGACGGTTTGAACTGCGCTTCATATATAACAGAAGCACCAACTGTTTCATCAGATGAGCCACATGGCGAGAGCTTCACTGAGTCTGTAATCAGAACCACGGTTGAGCAACAACACCAGTCCCCTTACACCGACGCGCCTCTTGCAGACCTGGTGAACGTTACGCACGGTGATAAGCACATCAACACGTCCTTGACCACAAGTCCCGCAAACACTGTGAGCAGCAAAGTGCTCATCTGCGTCCTCGGTTCAGTCATTCCTCTGGTCGTGTTGATTGCAGTGACTCTTGCTATTGCAATTTTTCGATGCAGTCGCTCCAAAAAGGAAGCCAAGAAAAAAACCACCACAGACGGATACTGCTGGGTGTCCTCTGGTTTGGATCCACGTTTAGAGAAACTATACGAGTCCATCTTGACTGATGACCTATGACCTAATACCAAAAGACTGGAAAAGACAGTTAGATAAAACTTTATTTATGTAATTTATGTTTTTGCAGCCTCTCTAGATTAGGTTATGTGTTGCTGTCACATTAGTATTAAATCAGGACAAAGTTATTGTTATCACATGGTGATTTGTCTTTCAGGTAGAGTACAAATATATTGGGTACAAAAATAGAAAAAGATGGTGTAAATGTGACTGTAACTGCAATATTCCATAATATAGAAGTATGATGATGATTTACTTAAAATAAGTAATAATGCCACTCTATATAAACAAATAAATATCTGCAACGTATACATACATGATTAAAATAAGCACTTATGAGGACTTTTTAAAAAAGTATATGTTTGGACCATCATTAAGTTGAAGTTAATTTCACTGTTTGATACTGCTCCGTTTCATCAGTCACAAAATATATGTGATCAGTTGTTGTTTATTAAAAATTATAATCCACAATGTAGCTGGTAACAACAGCTTTTAAATAAAAAGGTGTTTATAAAGTAAATGTACTTAGATTTTACAACAGAGACAAACACATTATGTGATTATGCTGGTGTACATAAACAGTTAATGTTGCATAAAATTATTATGTTATGCTACTGTAAATAGATTGTTCTGAAATATAATTTTGTTTTTCTATGATAACGTCTTTAAAAAAAAACCCAAACAGTAGGCTAATTTATTTCCTTCCTGTTCCTAACTTTGTTGGGGGTGTTGCTTCCTGTAGGTGGCTCCAGACTTCAAATAGTCCAAACCGTTATCTAGCCAACACTATAAGACAGTCTAGCGCACAACATGGCTTGCTTTAAACTCACAGTGAAAACTGTTTTGATGTCAGTTCTTTCTTTATTGTCTCTTAAGACAGGATTTGGAATGAGTGGCACATGTAGGTCTGTTTGTACTGGGAGTAACTGTGTGACTGTTAACCAAGACAGAGTGGATTTTAAAACAGCTGAGGAAACATGCCGTGACAGGAATGTAGAATTAATGACATTTCAACACGAGACAGATCAGAACATCCTTGTGAGTCAGGAATTGTCTGGAAACTTCTGGATTGGACTGCGTTTACCAGATGGCACCTGCAGCAACCTTTCTGCTCCGCTCAGAGGCTATGAGTGGACCTCTGGTAGCACGCACAGGAGCTTCATTCCACCCGTCACTACCTGGAAAGGCAGCGTTAAGGTTTGCTTCCCACATTGTGTGTCACTTTCCAACGATCATAAGTGGACAGAGAGACTGTGCTCGGACAAAACTGAAGGGTTTTTGTGCAGGACGAAGCAAAAAGACGCATGCAAGGCACAAGGAATGTCAGATCCAAACTTCTTCAGAAGCTCTATAGGCTGTTCTGATTACCCTTGTGAGCATCACTGCACAGATGTACCAGGAGGTTATAAATGCTCTTGTAATTCAGGATATATCCCAGACAGAAAAGACCCCAAAACGTGCAAAATGTATTGCGGACAGAAGATATGCCCCATAGTATGCGAAAGAAACAGTGATTTATGCTTTTGTCCCGATGGCTTTATAAAGAATAATAAATCTTGCGAGGACATTGACGAATGTGCAATGGACCAATGTGATCACAAGTGTAAAAACACTTATGGAAGTTTTGTGTGCTCCTGCCGAAAAGGATTTGTACTTAAAAACCTAGTTAAGTGCATTAAAGCAAATGACAGTGAGAGTTTTGGCATCACAAGTGCTACCGCAGAAGGTTCTGCTAAACCAACCTTCAATAATAACACTTTAAAGGCTTCTTCCACACATGCTGGCAATTTTCTCTGGATATGGGTTTTTTTTGCTGTCACAATGATAGTGTTGGTAGTGATGGTAAGGTTTTTTGTTGTTAAACGACAAAAGCTCAGAGAACAAAATTCCAGCCAGCAGCCTACTGCCACAGCTCTTGTGGATAGTGGTGATGCAGCCAATATAATGCAAAATAACCCTAATCTCACAGTCCTTTAGTAGCGGGACTTGTGTACTTATAAGACAGGCATAAGCAGTTAAATTTGATTTCCCCACTGCATAGAGCTATTTTGAGCAGGTTCTTTCACAAAAAAGAATCAGAACTAGTAAAGTTTTCAGAATAAGTATGTTTAGTAATATATTAACCTGCAAAGCAATAATATGAGCAAAAGTACGGCATTTCCCCTGAAGTAGAGCTGAGTAGGCATTTCTAACAATGTGGGAAGTGCCAGAAAACCTCGTTAAATGTACTGTACTGTTCTTTTCCAACAGTGGCTTCATGTTAACATGTACATTCAGATTTGAGCATGTGTATGAAACTGTAACGTGAGTTTTGAGGGTGTTTTGCTTGTTGAATGTTTGCAAATGTAAATCATGGAGCGATAAGACTTTTTTTAAACAATGAGTGTGATTTCATGGGGCAGGATTTACAGTTATTCATGCCAAAATAAAATCTAAATTCATTATTGCGTAACAAGCTGCTCTCGCCATTCTTGTTCTTAGAGTGCCATCTACTGTCCTTTTGAACAAACTACTGAAAAGTGGTACAAGTATGCTATCAAAACCTTTAACTTACTGCCATGCGAAAGTATATACACAGTTCAATATGCAGATGCATGCTTCCTCTTAATAAATACCTGTGCTTTTAAATGCAGTTATCTGATTTCTTGTATTATATTGAAATGTCTATTCTAATGATTCACTCATTTACTCTACTGAAACTAGCCTGTAACAAAGACCTTCGTCAAATATAGTGAAACGTCTCAGCCCAGACATTAGAGTCTTGCATCCAGTCTGCCAGCAGAAGGCAGCAGGCAAGAAGTCATAAGGTGAAATATTCGAGTGCTAGCGTTGTGTACGTCATCTTACGGTTTGTTTGACTGCAGTTCATTTATAAAAACAAAATAACAATTTTACTCATAACTTTATTAATACATACAATTATCGCGTGTCTTTTTGGACCACTATGTGACCTTACTCTGCTCCTACTCTTAATCATAATGAGTGCCTATGTGCATGTGTTTTTTATAGTGGCCTGAAATCTGTTTGAATCAAATCTGACAACTTAGTTCCAGGTTAGGTTAATTTTTAGGATTAGCAAAGCAGTGGTTAGAATTAAGGTGATTAAGGTGAAAGGCTCCAGGAATTAAAAGTAAGTCTATGTAAAGTCTCCATGTGGCCATAAAAACAAACTAGAGCAAGGATAATGTAAGGTGGATGGTGCAAACATTTCCCTTTGGCTCCAGTTTAGTTTCCTGGTATGTGGCTGACAGCCCCAGTGAAATACAATAGCAGTGCCACTGCAGGACACGGTGTGTCCACACTTTTCACTGGTAGTGTATATGTTACACTTGTGGAAACATTTATGTTGTTGTGATTTCATTTCATACTTTGTTGCAATCCGTTTTGTATCAAATATAGTATGTAAGTATTTCACAGTGTTTTTAATGATTTAATATTGTGGCATTTGTATGCATAAGAGCTGTGAAATTATTGCGCCTATTGTTGATGCGTGGAACTGCAGCTACACCGTGATTTTGCTGATGCAATTTGTTTTGCTGTTTTGGATTTAAAAAAACTTCTATTTCAGTAGCAGGGCATGACGTAATGAGTGACGAGGCGTGGTTTCGGGATCACATTTTGCAATATCCGGGTCCCACAGTCGATATAATGACGTTATTGTGGATAATTGTGATTGTGAAAATTTTTGCGAGGTTATATGAGGACAAAACAATCATTCACGTTCACACTTTACGCCAGACGGGTCTGCTAAAAGTAAACACGGAAGTAGTTTTGTGTTTACATTAGCCATGTCAACTCCTCGCGTCAACCAATCAGAAAGGAGGCGTCAGCAGCAGCACATTGTCATTGGCTTTAAATCAACCACCACCTCCTCACCCTCATTGAAATACTGACGACACAATCTGGTTTAGCATGTGCAGAGAGCATCACGTACTGACGTTGATAAGTTACACATTTAAACCAGACTCACAGTTGAACGCTTTATTCATTTGCAGTGTAAGGTAATGGCAGGTACAAGCAGCGGCATGTCGGTCGACAGCGTGTTCAGGACCCGTTCACTCGGTGTGGCCGCCGTGGGTCTTCCCGATCAGTATGCCGACGGCAAAGCAGCCAAAGTCTGGCAGCTGTACATCGGAGACACGCAGAGTAGGACTCAGGAGTATAAAAGTTGGGTGGTGTCGTTGCTGAAACAGCACGGAGTCCGGAGAGTCCTGGATGTAGCCTGCGGAACAGGGTAATGTCACTGACTCAGCAGTTTGAGCGAATGAGGGGAGATTTCCTTTTTGGCTGGTGTGGTAGCGAACGTCTCACCGAATTCCATTATAATTTAGTTAAATTTAAGGGATACTCTTGTGTATCAGCAAACATTACATTCATAGTCGAAGTATTAGTATTATTTTATTTTGTATGGTCCCCACAATTAATTCGGCATTGATCTTATATGAACATTTTGTTAAAATATTTAAAATATTAACATTATTTTAAAAAAACAACTTCCTCCTGTTGCAGCATCCTTTCATTACACATACTATGGTAAAGCTGGAGATCTGCTGAAAGTTTGTCACACCAAAATATGTGCGGTTAGAACAGTTGTTCTTATCAGAATTAAAGATGTCATAATTACACTCAGGGTTTAAAGAATGGGTGTGACCATTGTGCAAGTTCAGAATGATTATGCATAATTTTACAAGGTGTAACAAAATGGTACTTGTCACTTGTGGATTTGCTTTGCTTGTTTTGATTTGTTGTACTGTAGACTAATAAAACAAGTTTTAAATGTTATATGCAGTTCTTAACTCCGTTAAGCAAAAGTATTATATACTCTAACGTCTATCTTGTACTATAATATATAAGTAAAATTTTCCTTAGAGACATACAGGTTAGTTTGATTTTTCAGGAATTTCAAACTGCTGACTCTTTTAACTCTGGACAAAATACGGATTAGGCCAGAGAATGATGACAGCAAGGGCAGAGTTGCATCAACCACAGTTTCAGTTCCTGTCTCCAGCAGCAGCCTGGAGCTGAGACCACTTAACATTAACATTATGACCACCTGTACGATCCAATACAGCTCTGCCATGAATTCTACATGTACAATGGTTTAATTTTTCAGTTTTTAAGTTGAAACTGTCAGAAATGTGATAATTCTACTACATTATTATTAATTCTACATTATTAAGGCCAGTCTAAATGGAGTACGTTATGTTAAGATGTGTCTCTAATGTTCTCCCTATTTGCATCAGTGAGGAGTTCAACTGAAAAACTGAAAAATTATATTTTTGTAAATATAGAATTTATGGCAGAGCCGTTGTGTTGGATTGCATTGGATTGTACAGCAGTGGTCATAATAAGAAAGCTGAAATACAGCTGAAACAAAAGATCAAGGATTTGCTGTCCTGCTTCTGTGAGCTTCAGCTTGGGAGAAGCATTGTTTATTAAACTTGATGCTAGCTGAAATTCACTTGTGTGATCACAGCTGAAGGAGTTTAGTGATAATAGCCTGCTGTGGGGAGTTTTGACTGGTTCCCCGCAGTATGTCGTCACCCACTGATAGTGTATCTGTGCTTTGGGACAGTAGCAAGGCCACTGGCTGAACTCAGACAGGAAGAAAACATACTCTAACATGCCTGCCAAGGCCCTCATTTAACCTAAGTTGGTGTTTTATTAGGGGTAGATGTTGTGCAGATGCAGCATTATTAATAAAAACAGCATTTTAAATCAAACAACATCTGTGCTAATAAATACATCTTGATCTTTTTAACGGGAGCATAAAAAAGTTTTTTACACCCTTTTCAGTTTGACTGAGAAACATAAAATAAACATTGTAGAGCTTCATAACAGCACAGCAGACAGCATACTGACTTCAACCCCATTCTGTAGTAGTGGTGTAGCAGTCTGGAGTGGTGCAAACTCACTCACTATGAACAAAGTTACAAGTGGACCCACTGTTTTTCTGGCACCCACATGTACCTGTGCTATCCGGCTTTATGGGGAACTTATGCAAGAGCAGAAAAACCAGCAGGTTTATAATTACACCTTGGTACTAGTAACTGTATGAAAAATTTGGGAGTAGTCCAAAGAAACCTTCAGATCAGACTGTTCTGGGTTTGGTTTATGTTATTCTGACAGGCTTTATAATCACAAGGAACTAATACTTATAAATATTAACTCTTTATACCTCAGAAAGATTAACAGACTGCAGTGTTAACCATTGGAATAAGATGAGAGGTTTAAAATAGAATCAAATATTTGAGCATTTCTTGGATGCTGACCATAAGTACACTACCAGTCAAAGGTTGGGACACACCTTAACCTTCAGTGGCTTACTTTATTTTTATTATTGTATTTTCAACATCAATACTGAAGACATCCAAACATTAAAAGAACGCATATGGAATTATGTTGTAAATAAACACTTGTTTAAAATAACTAAGAATACATTGTGTATTTTTGATTCTTCAAAGTAGCCACATTTTTCTTTTAAGACAGCTTCGTACACATTCTCTCAGTCAGCCTCATGATGTAGTCACCTGGAATGGTTTTCCAACTATTTTGAAGGGGTTACCAGATGTGCTTTCCTCACTCTCTAATCCAACTTAACCCAAACCATCTCAGTTGGATTTAGATCAGGTGATTGTGCAGACTATGTCACTCCATTACGCTCCTTTTTGGACAAATAGCTCTCACACAACATCACACCTCCATGCTTCAAAGTGGGAACCACACCTTCAGAAATCATGCATTTACCCTCTCACTATCTGCACAGCAGTTCTCAAATTTGTATTGATCAGACCAAAAGACTGACTGACCTTCAGTTCCTAAAGTAATGGTGTATTTTCTCTGTACTTACCAGTTTCTTCTTCTTCTTCATAATGTTTTTTTGTACAGTAGTTGTAGTTGCAATAATAGGACTAATGACTCTGTACGGACCCTTTCTCAGCACAAGACAACTGATGGTATAAAGCACAAGAAATGTCACAAATGAACTCTTGGCCAAACATATGATTTGAAAAGCATTCCTGATGACTACCTCATGAATCTGATGGAAGAATTTTATGAGGGCAGGATTTTAAAGTCCTACTGGGAAAGTTATATTTCCTTAGGGGAAATAACCAATGACATTAACAATAGATAATTTCACCATTGATAAAAAGTTAGGACACAGTTGTCTCACTTTGCTTTTATTCACAACCTTGTCTGTGTTATTAGCAGAGCTTGTGGGGTAAGGCTGTTTTAGAGAGAACCACTGTTTACACATTATACTGTATGGTTTTTGTTGTACAGAGTTGACTCCATTATGTTGGTGGAGGAAGGCTTTAATATGGTGAGCGTGGATGCGAGCGACAAAATGCTCAAGTACGCACTGAAGGCGAGGTGGGAGAGAAGGAAGGAACCAGCTTTTGATGCGTGGGGTATGGAATTTTCTGTTTTCGTGACCTGAACTATTCACCTGAAAGCTCTCCACATCTGTTGTATTCATTGTTAAAACTTTGCACAGCATTTAAATTCGGTGTTTTCTTGAATCGATTCTCAGATCAATCATTTCTTTTTTACTTTTGTTTCTTTCCTGTTCGCAGTTATTGAGGAGGCCAACTGGCTGACGTTACCAGAAGATATTCAGAAACCAGGAGATGGCTTTGATGCAGTTATCTGCCTTGGAAACTCATTTGCCCACTTACCCGACTTTAAAGGTGCATTGAAGATACAGAATTTTTTGACATTCTCATTGTTTTAGTGTGTGGCAACCAAGAAATCTTTGGATTACATATTGAACTCTCCGAGACTTATATTTTGCCAACAGCTACACTTAGATTTTTTTTTTTTTTCAAACTTACTCCTCAAATCACATTCAGCACCTTAAAGTAATTCCACAAACATAATCTATTTTAAATTGGTTATAACACAATCAAGCTTACCACATGATTTCTTTTTTGAATGATTTGATGGAAGAACAATTGAGTTTATGTGATCATGTGAATGATATTGTATTGCTTTCAGGGGATCAGAGTGACCAGAAGTTGGCCCTTCATAACATTGCTAGTATGGTCAGACCAGGAGGAATCCTCATCATTGACCACCGTAACTATGACTACATCCTGGAGACTGGGCAGGCGCCTCAAGGCAAAAATATATATTACAAGGTATGGAGGGTTACAGTCACAGTATAGTGAGTCTTTATGATCAGCAATAACTAGTGACGCGACAAAGCCAATCTTGAGGATACTGTCAGGGCCAATACAGTTTTATTTTAACAAAGTAGGTCTGTAGTGGCTAAAATACAGGATTCTGCTACACAGATTAAGGATTAAAAATGTTTATTAACTTTTTCATTGCAGTTATTGTCTGTTCAAAAAAAAGAAAAGCAAGAACCACATCAACACAAATACAAAATGACACAACTACAAAAGAAAAATCTAAGAAAATCAATAGATGTACATCAGAGGTTTGTGATAATCAAGGGTGGAATGCAGAACAGTAAATTGTGATGATATAATGATAATAAATAATTCTTATGATGATATTCATGTTGAATGTGATGATGCAGAAGTGTCATAGTCATAGGAGGTTGAAATTAGAGAGTTATAAATAATCTGGGCACGCTGGCTGCTGATTTGAGAAAAATGCACTGTAAAGGCAAAATGCACAAATTTGCTAAATATACTATTTATCAATATTTATCCGTAGTTGGATGTTTGACAATGTACAAACATCCTAGTGGCTTCTCATATTTAGTCAGTGCTTCACATTTATTGGTTATAAAGACAACTGTCCTGGTCATTTCAGCTGTCTCAGTGTGGTCAGTCAGTTTAAGCCATGTGGTTTCTTTCTAATCTTTAAAAAGTGCTCTGTTGTTCCTAGTTGTTCCCTACATGTGCCATTAATAACCAAGTCAACATAGTTTTTACTGTGGGAAGCCAGTTAGGCAGCTTTCCAGCAAAAGGGATAGGTCCTCATCAGTGAAGCGCCTCAATGTAACAGTTTTATAATTATCATAATTTAGTGCTGCAATAATGATTATTTTAGTAAACATGTATTCTTATTGTCTTAATGAATCTATTTATTTGGTCTACAAAATATCAGAAAGCAGTGACATTGTCAAAATATACTAGAGCACAGTACAATGTCATGGAAGACCCTACAACTAATTTCAGTAGAGATGCACTCATTACAGTTTTCTTGGCCAATTTTAGATTTTATGTATTTATTTATTTTTTAATTTGATTTGATAAATAAATTTTCATTGTAATTTTAAATATTAACTAGTATTGGTGCTCTTTTACAATCATCAGATATCTCAGACTAAGTGATCAAGTTAAAACCAGCCCATTCCGATCTAAAGCAGATTGATTGATGTATCGCTACATTTCAGATGGCCTTCTGAGAACCAAAACAACTGCAACCAAAACAAGACTATATACATTTGCTCTTATGATTATATAACTTTGCCCCTCGCTCCTCCTATTCTGTTCCTGCAGCTGCATATGCCTTCACATATGCGTCAACTCCGTCTGGCTTGTAGCTGCAGTGGGGTTTTCTGTGACTTACTTTTACGTTCATTTAAAACAAGAACTCGCACTTTGCCCTGCGTTTTCAGAAGTTTCGCTAGAGGAAGCGTGGGCCTGATTTTTGTGCTATAGCAGCAACAAAATCCCTGTCTCATTTGAAAAATAACAGAAGGTCTGAATATATTCCATAAACATGAAATGGACTAGAACAGCTGAGAGACAACATATTAGTTATTGCAGCTTTAAATGTCTTCTGTTGTCTAATTAGCAGTCCAAATCTCAATAATATTCTCTAATGCAAGAACAAAAATTGCAGTAGATTCAAAGCAAAGCAAAAAAATATATTTGACATTTGCTTAATAAAATGGCACCAAAACAGCAGTTTTGAGCCATATTCACTGTGAAATCTGAAGTGCAGTATTCCTTGTTTATTTTGGTAATGTGAAATTTAGAAATGTAATTATTGTTTGTGGTTTTTTAAAAACATTAAAATAGTCCTTGACCTAAACTATTACTTGATTTGCTACCAGAGAAATATTGACAAGCTTATTTTTGTGTTTTATCTTAACAATGTTGACCTTTTAGCTGTCAGCAAAATATATCAAAGTAGAAGAAAACTATGAGCCAAATCAAGAATGCCAGGAACAAAATAAATAAATAATATATAAATAAAAAATAAACTCCCTGTTTTTAATCTGATCTAGTTATTCATTGCTTTTCAAAGAGGAATTGAACAGAACAGACTGTTTTGTTTATGAAGGGCTTACTCACACCATCTCTAGCAGCAGTTGAGTTTAAGCCTAAATCTCTGCTGAGAGCAGCCAGATATTTTGGGAATGTGGTAAAGAAAGGTCATTTAGGAAAATGGAGTGGGCATTGCATGAAGCCTGAAATTTACTGCCATTAATGACTTGTATATTTCTCTTTTTCATTTTCCCCTTCTGACTCACATTTTTCTCTTAAGTTTGACTTTGAGTTCAGACAAATTTAGATAAACAGACAGAGCTGCAGTATGGCAAACAGACAAAGACATAACAGCAGGTGTCAAAAGCAGTGAGACATGTTTGATTTGTGTATTTTTCCTCAAGACAGGTTCCGCTTTCTTAAATGCAGTATGCAGTATCCAGCTGGAAGGCCTAAAAATAAATACTAAGTCAACAGTCACACGCTAATCCATTTCTGATATCTCCAAAATCTAAAGCCTGCTTTCATGGCCCGACTCTGTGCTTTATAGGAGCAAGAGCAACTTCAGATATTACTGAAGAGAAGGTCTAATATTCATGAACATGCGCAGTAACGCAGACGTGTGTTGTGTTGCAGAGCGATTTAACTCAGGACATTTCCACCTCAGTCCTGTGGGTCAACAGTAAGCCCCACATGATTACTCTGGACTACACCATCCATGTGCCAGAGGGCGTCACCCAGAATCTTCCTGAAGTCAGGTAGGTCAGGTCACACTGCTCAGGCACTTGAACCTGAAACACTGACTGCAGCGGTAATTCAATAATAACATTATCAAGTGAGATTTTCAAGGTAGTTGGACATAAAAAAGACAAATTCAAGCTTATTTTAAGGTGTAAATATTAAAGTTTTAACCAAAACTCATTACTAAGACTGAGCAATATTGGTAAAACTTTTTCAGTCTGTATACTGTAATTTATATCATGCTATTGATACAGTATACAGTATAGCCTTATATTGTACATTTTGCTAACATTTTGCATGACTGGGAGATCGTAATGGGTAAAATACCCAGAATGGAGCACCTGTTTCTGCTAATCCAGCAGAATCAATAACTGACATGACAAAATACATTATAATATTTTAACATTAACTATATGTTAATGTAGAAAAATCCCCAAACAACTAGACAACATTGCAAACGTTACTGAAACAGCAGTAAATAGTGTGTGTGTTTTTTATTTTCAGCTGTGGATTAATACACACTAACTGCACCACTTGCTAGTGAGTCAATTAGGCAGTAGGATTGTGTGTGTGCAGCTGAGTCAAAATGAACTTAAATAAACCGGACAGAAATGAATGGCACGTAATATTATCTTATAACACAGAAAGTCAACCACAAGTGACAGAATGTCACCTCGTAGTTCGTGTTTGATAATGAAACTTGCCACGATGTGCAGTGTTAGTGACGATAATCACCACAGACAAGGATTTAACAATGATTACGTGGCTTCAGCCTTGGCACAACCTTATTAGTGTTGCTTCAGAGGTGTTTATCTTGTAACATTTTTGCGTGTGGTAATATTTCTTTCACAGTGTATGTGTGTTTCTGAAATCCATACAGTCAAGGTCAAAGGACTCCAGACATGTTAGACATAATAAAATCAACGGTACCTGTTCTCTATGTGTTCTCTTTGTGTTGACCAGTAAATTCCGTCTCTCCTACTACCCTCACCGTCTGGAGAGCTTCAAAGCTTTGCTGAAAGAGGCTTTCGGTGGCAAAATAGAACACAGCGTCTATGGAGATTTCAAGACATACGTGCCCGGCCAGAGCGAGGCCCCGTGCTACTTCATCCATGTCTGTAAGAAGATGGCCTAAGAGCCCTGCCAACCCACAAGTACAGTACGCACACACGTTTTTAGGAGAATCATGAAGCTCTATGCCGTCTTACAGTCCCCACTGTTTGGATCAAATTATATTTGAATGTGTTTTAAAAACATTTCATCTTAGTTCCTAGAAAAATGAAAAATTTTTTTTGGTCTTTTTGGTGAGAACATAGACTAATGTCATCCACATGTTCCTGAGGCAATGTGATGTGTTATTATTGTAAAAATAATAAGACTGGCCTTTTAATAAAATGTAACGTCAGTGTGTTTTTCTGCCCTGGAAATGTGTGAATAATTCAGTTTGGCTTTTGAAGTGCAGAAACCTTTTTAATTTAACGTATATAACGTTTTATGCTGATGTGTCAAAGCAGCAGCCTTTGATATTACAAGGAACAATCGGGTGATTTTAATCTGTATATTCTCATAACATAAGTTGACTTAAATGGCGAACCAATTGACTCAGAACATCGAACATTTTTTAATGAATATATTCAACATGTATTGGACCACATATTTGACCATGTATGGAGTTTTCCCAAAGTGCCATTTGCTGTTTTTGTGCATCAGAACTTAGATGCTCACAATTAACTTTTTTTTTAATGGTGGTGTACATAGGTGATATTTGCTCGCTGCTCGTAGTTTACCACAAGAGTCTTAAAAACACAGGTAACATGTCTGTGTTCTTCCTTTAATTTCACATACTTTGAAGCTGTAAAAGAAAAAATGATCTCATTTTGTGCCTCTGCCTTATCGTATCGTTCGATTCTTTGACATCAGTTTAAAAAGACCAGGGGCAGCTGCTTAGACTTGTCAATCAACTTAACAGGCCAGGTAATGTTAGTTTAAACAGCCTGTGCACAACACCAAGTGTTTGCTTCACTATGAGATAAAGAATCCTCCACCATGAAGTGTCCTTGACCACCTCATCAAATCCTTATAATTGAAGCTGTCGAACAAAAAGCTGATTTTCCTCTGTGCTCAAGAGAATTAATTGAGGCTTTTCAAATGTGTGTAGCAACTTAGGCTTTGTTCTAATAATCCCTACTTTCTTTTATTTTGTGGTACAGTTAAGTCTGTAAGGCAGTCACAGCGTTTGTGTAGGAATTTCCATTAATGAGCAGAGCATTATCTAAAAGTGAGAACAATCATTTTAGGAGTATTCAAGGAGCCAGTAATGCTAAGCTGGCTTTAGCAAGCTGGTTGAAATGCAAAGAGCTTGAATACCTAAAACTTGGAAAAACTTGAATGTAATTCCACTGTTCTGCACATTATGTGTGCACACTGAGTTTACCAAAATAATGAGGGGAATTATTTCTTTTCCTGTATTTTCCAGATTCAAATACAAATAAGCAAAATGTTTTTCTTTGGAAGGAATTCACTCTGCCACAGAGAAATCAATTATTATCACTTCCACTGCTGTTTACCTAAGCAAGGCCACATCGTGTCTTTCATGTACCAGCGCCTGTAGAACAAAGTGTACGGTACCAGTTTGTGATTAATTTGAGATCCACACTATGTGGTAAGAATGGATTAATGTTTGAGCAAGTTTAGTAGTTTACACAGAGATAAAACTATTTCAGAACAATCTTATAATGTTGCCAACTATTGAAATAAAATGTATAAAAACATTTTATTGGAATTATTGTTTTGCATGAAATAAAAGAAAAATATTGTCAATCAGATTGTCTCATGTGTTCGGTTCTGTAGACATGAATGCTTAATGTTGTCAGTTTTTCTCCTGACCAACATAATCTGGGGGGACATCATAGTACGTTCTGGCCAATCACCATCCACCACACCCTCTGCCAAGAGCTCAGTGTGTGCCACTGCTGGGTCCACACTTGTGTGTGTGTGTGTGTGTGTGTTTCCACACTGGAGTGACGATTGGGTCATGGCTGCTGGTTTAACTCCATGGTATATTTGTTGTAATAATTATGCCAGCATGATTTGCTGCATAT